>VSMD01121872.1:0-116754 GCA_008750895.1 Mirza zaza
CTTCTGGATGAAAATACTCCAGGGTGTAGAGTGTAATCTAAGGCCAACCCTTCCGTTTTTTTCTCTGGATTCCATATCCTCTTAATGGTGCTGGTTCTGCAATTACACTCTTTCCTACACCGTTCATTTGTTCCTTTCCTTTGGGTTTGGTTTATTCCCGTCAACAAACAAACATGGTCCAATGTCAACCTTTTTAATCCACAACCTTTGTCCTTATGTCGCCCATATATGACTCTGTTGCTCTATTCCCTTCAAAGGAAAATTTCCTAAGAGTTACTTATGGTCACCCTCTCTCTTATCTCAGTTTTGTTTTTTTTTTTAAATACCCATTCACACTGGGCTCTTGCCAAGGTGATCATGCAAAAATCCAACGCAGTTTTCTGTCCTTTTCTTGACTTCCCAAGCAGCATTTGAAAGGGTAGTTCCTTCCTTCTTGAAGGCATTCTCTGCTCTTGTTTTTTTTTTTTTTTTTTTCTTTTTAAAGCTGCCTTCATCTGATTTTCTGTATAGTGTACTGACTTCTTGTCAGGCTATTTCATTTGTTCCTCCTCCTCACTTCATTTATTCCCTAATTGTTGAAACGCCCTGTGGCTCGGTTCTAGACTTCAACTCTGTTCTATCTTCACTCCCTCCTAGGTGATCTCATAAAATTCTAAGGCATTAATTATTATTAATATGTTTAATGACTCTCAAATTTATATCTCTACCCCTGACTTCTCCTCTGAACTCTTTTTGGACAGTTAACCAGAGTCTCAAACTTAGCATGGGTGGTTAGGATTCTCTTTCCCTTTGTGAACCTCTTCCCACCCTGGGTGTCCGTGGTACCTTTCCTCTACTTAAGGAGGTGAAACTCAAGGTGTGACGCTTGATCATTCTCTTCATCTCAGTCCTCATCGCCAACCCCTGGTACGAGCACTCAGCTTTTCCTCAAAATACATCCCAATGAAATCTAATTCTAATTCTTCTGCAAATACTCTTATCTCTAGGCTGCATAAGAATTTCCCCAACAACTGGCCAGCTAGCTCTCTACCCTACTTAGAATCCTCTCTCCATGCAGTCGTTGGAGTGAGAGTCAAAAGACCCTTTGAAAGTCTTCCCACTGCATTTAGAAAAACAACCCATAGTTCTCACCCTGAAGTGAAAGGATCTATGTTAATGGGCCATACTGAACTCTGACCCTGTCCTCTCTCACTGTGATCCAGCCCGGCTGGCCGCCATCTTTTTATGGTGGCTGGCCCCACCATACCCAACTCTGTCCTGGCTTAGGGTCTTTGCCTTTGTTCCCTCTTCTTGGGTTTATTGGACCAGCTTCTTTCATGTTGCAGCTCAACCTCACACCCTCAGCGAGGTTTTCTCGGCCACCATCTAGAACACACTTCTCCCCCATCCATGTTCCAGTCCATGCATCACCAATATGTTTCGATGTACAATATGACATTGTAAAAATTTAGTTATTGTGTTATGTTGTTTTTACAGCATTTTCAGCATCTGAAATTTTCTCGTTCATTTCTTTAAAGAAATACAAAGGTCCAGATTACTTCCTCTTTTCCAAAATCATGAAGGTTTCCATGCTACCAATAGAAAAAGTCCAAGGCATTTAGAATGTCGTCTAAGCCATTTAGAACATTGTTAAAGACTTCCACGGTCTGGCCTATGTACTTTTACTCTTCTCCTGCCTATATTTATTTATTGCCTTTAATTCCATCCTCTTATATCATATCATCTCCCCTAGGTACATGGAAACACTTGCCTTGCTCTTATCTGCCAAGTGACACGTCGTTTTCTCAAGACTTAGCTCAGATGCCACTTCTTGGGACCCTTCCTTGGTTCCTTCTGGAAGAGCCATTTGCTCTTTACCCTGTGCTCATGGAGCCTTAGGCACACGTCTCTGGCATAGCACTGTCCCTTGTCCACCTGCCTCAACGTATCGTAACTTATGAAGAGGGGAAAATGGTTTATTCATCTGAGTACAGGAGGTCCTAGAATTAATTTCATTTTGTTCAACGTCATTTTTTTTTATAATGTTGATGAGAAAAGAAATTGACTTCCAGCTGGGACCCCTGTCTGGTGGAGTTTGTACTTTCTCCCTGTGTCTACATGCAGTTTTCTCTGGGTACTCTGGTTTCTTCCCACATCCCAAAGCTGTGCATGTTAAGTGAATGGTCTGTCTATACTGCCCCAGTCTGAGTGAGTACTGGTGTGTGTGCGCCCTGCAATGGAATGGTGTCCTGTCCAAGCTGGTTCCCACCTTGCGCTCTGAGCTGCTGGGATAGGCTCTGCCATCTACAACCCTGAACTGGAATAAGTGTGTCGGAAAATGAATGAATGAATACAAATGATTGATAAACATTCATCAAATATATGATAATCATATAGATGTACAAGAAATGCAGTTTCCAAGAATCTATGATGATGTTAAGTGAGGACTTACTATATTCTCACCATTCACATTGATTTTTTGCACAAAATAAGTTTTTTTTTTTTTTAGGTGACACATGCTTTTAATATCCTTCCCTAGCCTGGTGACTCTGGTTTCTCTCTTTCAGGTAAGTTCTGGTTTTGCCCATCTTCATGTTGAAGTATGAGGCCCAGAAAACAGTTGTTAAATTAGTCATAAATGACTCATGTCTATATCCCTAGGCTTAGTTCCTGCACATGGTAGCAGCTCAGAAATGTTTGCCATTGCACCACGAGGAACAAAACACTACAGTTCATGTGGATCACTAATCACACTGGAGTAGGACTCCTATTTCGTCTTTCTTCTGAATTCCTGTGTACAATTAGTGAAGCCTGGTCACATATCACATAAATATTTCAATAATATAAAACAAGGCATTATAAAATTTTTGATTATTATGACAGTTATTTATCAGCAATCGGTAATCAACAAATGCCTATTCAGCACCTACTATGTGCTACACACTACAAAGCATTCAGGCCGACAAAACTGATTGTGTTAGTCAGGCTAGGCTTAGCTGTGCTGTGGCAACAAAATCTCCACATTTTAGCAACTTAACAACATCAAAGTTTATCTCTTGCTTGTGTCGCGGATCATTTGGGTACAGCATGGGCAGCCCTTTCTGAGCTGATGTAAGAATCGGGGCTCATTCCATCTGTTGGCTCTGTCACCCTGGGTGGAGTGCAGTGGCATCATCACAGCTCACTGTAACCTCAAACTCCTGGCCTCAAGTGATCCTCCCGCCTTAGCCTCCCAAACTGGTAGGATTACAGGTGTGAACCACTGTGCCTGGCCCTGACCACATTCTATTGGCCAAAACCAGTCAAGCAGCTCTCAACTAACTACAAAGAAAGTGTGTGCCCAGGAAGAAGAAAGAAGATTGATGATAATAGTTTCTGCCACATAGCAACGACCCATGACTTCCTGGACATGCCAGTCTATATGCTAAGATGCTCCAGTCTGACTCTTCTACTCAACATGAAACAACTGGGATCGTTGAGTAGTTTTTCTTTTCCTACTTAAAAATATTTGCTAGAATAATTAATGATATGGTAAGAGACATTTCAAGAAAGATCCTTATACTGCTGAAGGAAAACATTCAGAGCAGAGTTAGACATAGGCTACAGCCCACGGGTTGAATGTAGCCTGCTGTATTGTTAGACAGCACACATACAAACTAAGAATGACTTGTCCATGAATACATGGTTGAAAAAAATCAGAATAATATTTCACGATTGATTCATGGAAATTATACCAAATCCAAATTTTAGCATCCATATATAAACATTTATTGGAACACGACCATACCCATTCATTGCTACAATGTTGTCCACGGCTACTTTTGCACTACCACAGCAGAGTTAAATAGCTGTGACAGGGACTGTATGTTCTACAAGGCCTAGAATATTTACCACCTGGACTTTTACAAAAAAAAAAGTTTGCCGATCCAAGTTTAAAAGCATTTGAGTGGCATATGCTTTAGCGTTGACGATTCAGTGACCTAATCACCCTCATGTTTGCATTCATTTTACAGGGTTGAGTCGCAGCAAACAACTGGTTGTAAAGACGGAAAAGCAAGAACCCACCTAATAAAGAGTCAAGCGTGGGAATGGACATGTTTTGAAACCGGAGCGCTTTACTGGAGGTAAACAGGGTTATTCACCTGTAGATGATCAGAAGAAACAAAGGTAACAGATCCCTTCCTGTGTTAAAAAAGACGCTTCTATGCTCAGGGTATTCATTTAGGAACCTACAACCAGGTGTCCCCCACTGTCAAAAGCAAGGCCCCCTGTACATTTCACACTCTAGATCCTGTCTCTGAGAATTTTCCGACACAGAAATCTATTATCATTAGTCAGGGCTCCACCATTTATAGGCTTGGACAACTCATTGTCAGACACGATAAGTGCAAGTGAACGGGAACCGTGCCAACGAACAAAGTAGGTTTCCGATGAACCGTTAGTAGATATTTTAGTTTAACTCTACAGTGTAAGCCTTCAGAGTAAGTGTCTAAAGAGTATTTGTCCTAAAGACATCCGTAATTCAGAACTCGTTAAGTTCACACTGACAATATTTAATAGATTGTCTGAAGTATTTGAATGGGAATGTGTATCAACGAAGCCATGCTGACTTATTTTCTTTTCAAGGGAGCACCAAATGTGTTATGAAACCGGATGCAACGTCACAACCCAGGGAAAATTGCAACCTGATCTATGATGAATTGAACCCTTTGAACTCTACTTTGGAACTTCAATAAACGCTTACTGTGAGTTTGAATATTTTTTTTTTCATTCATAGTTGCATATTTTTATTAGTTAAAATTGCCTTGTTAGGGTAAACTAAACCCCATCATTCTGTTTTTTAATGGAAGTAGTAAAAATAACAGCCTTTTGCTCATTTCTATCTTTCTGCGCCTTCGATTACTATTGTGAAGTCATTTCCAAATAGAACCCTGATTGAGTTCTATGACAAGTTCGTCTAGTTTAGAGAATGGGACAAGTAACTAAAATCAGGAATTGGGAAACTTGAGTTAAATTTGTATTTCTCCTTCTACATCGGGTAAATCTTTGAGTTTACTTTTAAATCTCACACAACCTAGAATCGATTTTTCATGACTTAGATGAGTGATAGGTCTGCTCATTTTGCTTTTGTTTTGGAATTGGGTAAAAGAGAGAACTGGTTTTTAATTTGATAGAACACCCTAAATTTAGATCGCTTAGGGCAAAAACATGTTTGCTAAAGTTTCTGTTGAGAGACCATAGTTATAGCTGGTCAGAGTCCCCCCTCCCTTTATGTGTATAAAATATTTTTAGATGATGAAAATACCAGAAATTTTTGGGAAAACAGTCATGTTTATTACTTGTTTCCTATAATGACCAAATCAGTCCAAATGAAATCTCATATTATTGAAGTTTGGGAAATTTATTGTGTTTTTAGGATTTTTTATTTTGACTCCTACTGCTGATTCATTTTAGAGTTTATTTTACTTCCCAATCATCTACTTCTTCCCAATAACATACGCACCATTCCAACTGTTATTAAATTTAAACACAAATGGACAATTCTGATTTTTATTAATATGTAGTTACATTTGGGCCTCATATTTGTTTGATAGGAGAGTTAATGGAGTTGGCATATCAGTTTTGAGAAATGAATGGAAGATGACAAGTTCATGAGAGCTTATGGTTTTTTAAAAGAAACAACAACAAAAAATAACCTAAAATTTATTTTGGATGTGACCCCAAAATATCTCGAAATTTTACAAAATTCCAAGGTGAAATACAGGAAATGCTGGCAAATTGTTCAGAGTAGCTAAAATTATGCATCACAAATATTTGTGTGTGTGTGCGCGAAATAACTGACATTTTTGTGAAGATCAAAATTACCACGGAAATTTGGCCAAGTCGGCATCAAGTGATTTCACACAATTATTGAACTTTTCTCTGTTGGAGATGTTCCCGGCCAAATCCTTCCTTTTTGGAAATTTCCTGGAGCTCCTTCATCTGCCGCAGAATAGCACTGAAAGTCTCTCATCTGATCACTCCCTTTAGTCTTCAGCCAAGCCTTTATCTGTTACTTTATCTGTTATCTTGGGCTTTTCCTCCGCTCTGGATTTTTGAATATTGTTCAAGCAGCTTTCTGGAGAGACCTCAGGTAGAAGACCCTTCTCACCCATCTCATTACCATCTCAAACTCTACAGCAGCGCTTGCCGATGAAGCCTTTGTGATGATGGAAATGTTCAAAATCTGCAAGGTCCACTATGGTAGAAATCATGGAAAAATGCTCGTACGACTGAAAATTTAATTTTACTGGTTTAAATTTAAATAGTCACCTGTGTCTATATTGGAAAGCATAGCTCTAGGAGGTCTCTCTGAATGCAGACTCTGAAACCCTTTAAAAAATTAGATTATAAATTCCATGAGCACAGGGATAGTGCCGTATCTGTTTTGTGCACTGTTGCATCGACCATACTTAGTTAGCACTATGTTTGCAGATAGTAGGCACTCAAATGTTTTTGTTAAATGTGGGATTGAAAGCATCAATGAATATGTAAACCTTGAAGATGAAGATAATATTCCAATGGGGAAGGAAAAAAAGCACCATTCTCTTTTAGAATACATCAAATCGATTTCTTTTTTTAAAAAAGATTATCTCTTTAAGGTAGTATGACTGGTTAATCAAACTGTGGGACACAAAGAAGTGATGATTTCCTACTAGTTGTGGTTTATCTTCTGAGCTCTAGTCCCTTAACCTAAAGGCACTGTGTCAAATACACATGAAACTCGAGAGGAGGGAGTGTTCATGAGTCAGTTCTGCTCACGGGGTTGTATCAAACAGTTACATCAGGGCCTGGCACAAATTCACTGTCAATAAATGAAAATTCCCGGGAGACCAGTTACTGCACCTGTTGATTTCTTGCAGCTTTCTTGACACGTGTAAGTATCAGAGAGATAGCAGGGCACAGTCTTGAGAGGCATGAAGTACGGTTTTCATTCATTCGCTCATTTAGTTCAATATTGCTGCTTTCTGCCTCTTGCTTCAATAATTATAGCCTACCACGACCAAATGTAAAACAATACAACAATAAATACAAAGTGAACTCTCAGGCTGTAGGATCCTACTTTGCTTTACGATAGAACACCCAATGCAGTTGTATTTTGGGAGGTAATTCATACTGTAGATGAGAATAAAGGGATTAGTTCCTATGTAATAAAGCCAAACAATTTTTTTAAAATAAATGTCTTAGGCTATGACATTGACATTTTGGCAAGGGATCAAGTAAAATGAGAGAGTATTTAAAATGAAAGGTGACTTGCAGAGAGAATTAGAGGTGCACTGGATGAAAACAAACTCAACTGTTTAAAGTGTCTTTCTATATAACAAACCACCTGAACAGAACAATTTGATGGATGATGATGTAGATTATCGAATTTCCTCAATTATGAATTGAGGAAAATAAATTCTTCTGACCATTTGCTAAAATTGAGCATAAGCAAACAGTAATCTGAGCGGCAGTTTAGCAATAATGAAAAAAGTTTATCATTAGCATTTACATAATGCAAATAATAAGATTATGATCTATTATGATCTATATTTTGATCATATATTATAATATATAATCAAAAATATGTGATAAATATAATTAATATAAATAAATAAATATATATGATCTCTTATGATCTATATTTTCACTTTTAATTCTACTTAAACTAAATATGCAATAATTTTCATAATCCCTAATGCGTAGTAGTAGAAAGACCACTGCAAAAACTGGATTCCAGAACTGGGTGGCATTGGCCAAGTTAGTTCTTCCGTTTGTCCTTTCTTCCAGTTTCATTATTGTGAGTATAATAATAGCAAATATTATGATTGCTTAACAAGCTCAAGGCACTATACACATATCTCATTAGATCCTCATAACTATGAAGTAAGTGTCACTGTTATCTCCATTTTACTGGTAGAGAAACTACAGCTTACTGACATTAAACAGCTACCATAAGGACATATCTAGAAAGGTCTAAAGCTTGGCAGTCTGAATCTAGAGCATGTGCTCTAGACCACTGCACTGACAATACCTCTATACTTCCATGCTGGGACAAAAGTTCATCTCTCCAGTTCATCTCTTCTGAAGTCATACTTGGAGTTAGTCAAGAAAACAGTCTATTTTTAATTTTTTTGTTTTGTTTTAAGCTTTCATTTTGAAAAAAATTTCCGTTACACAAAAAGTTACATAAATTGCATGTAGATAATTCTCATATATTTTTATATGTGCTAACATTGATATAACCACAGCACAATGATCAAAACCAGGAAATTAACCCTCATTCAATTTCAGATTTCAAAATTGTTAATTTCAAAGAATTGATATTATATAGACACCATTATTTGACATGATGACATTAAATTAGAAACATATGACAAGGAAAAACCCTTAGTAACTCATGTACTTATAAAATAAGTGAAGTCATAAATAACTGAGTGGATAAAGGAGAAAATACCAAAGGAAAAATTTAAAGTAGTCTATACTAAAACTTGTGACATGTAGCTAAGGCAGTACTTACAGGTAAATGTATAGCAATAAAACTCCATTTTTAAAATGTAGAAAGATTTAAAATACGTAAAATAAGTGTTTAAGAAAAAGAATAACTGGCTTGTAATAGGCAAGTTTTACAAAAATTTTAATTTATAGATAACCCATAATTTATACAAAGTATTTCAAAGTGTAGAAAATCTCCTAATCGTTTAGTGATGTTGGTATAATTTTAAGAAGACAACAGTAAGAAAATAATATTTTAAACAAATTTGTCTTATGGGCAAAAGGTAAAAATTCTACATAAAATTCTGAAAATTTAAATTTATATTTATATCTCTATCTCTATCATGAAAACATAGGGCTCAGCTCTGGAATGCAAAGGTCAAAAGAATCTATTGATATAATAAAGCAGAGAAGAGATTAAAGAATAAAACTCAAATGATCAATTCCATGGATACATGGTGAGCATTCACTAAAATGCAATACCTATGATAAAATCACCTAACAGACATGATTTAGCTAAGTTTTATATTTATGAAAACCTGGAGCAAACATTACGGCTACTGGTGAAACTTTAGATTTCTTAGTGAAGTAACTGTGGATTCTAATCATTATTATAAGATTAGAAACAGAAAGAGAACTATAGAATTGGAAAGTCAGAGACAGAACTCCCCTTATTTGCAGGTGTGAGTTTTGTACTACTTTGCTAGGGCTGCCATAACAAAGTACCACAAGTTAGGTGGTTTAAACAACAGAAATGTATTTTCTAATAGTTCTGGAAGCTAAGAGTCTGAGATCAAAGAATCAGTAGGGTTGACATCCTGGATTGGTTTCTTCTAAGGCTTCTCTTCTTACCTTGTGGATGGCTGTCTTCTCCCTGTGTCTTCATGTGGTCTTTTGTATGTGTGTGTCTGTGGCCTAATCTCCTCTTCTTATATAAGAACAGCTCTCATACTGGATTAGAGCTGACCCAATGGCCTCATTTTAACTTAATTACCTTTTTGGATACCCTATCTCCAAATACAGTCACATTCTGAGCTACTGTGGGTTAGGACTTTAATATACGGATTTGGGGGAGATACAATTCAGCCCATAAGAATTGTCTACATATTAATACTAACCATGGGCAAATTGTTAGGGCAAATAACCATTCTCCGATATTGCTAGATCAAAGATTATCATCCCCAAATGAGAAAGTATTTCTACATATGAGCCATATTAATTAGGAACTATCAGTGGACAAAATTGTAATGGCAGCAAAAATAAGAAGAAATAATCTACAAATCTCATAAAATATGCGTGGGAGCATTATGTGATAGAATATAAATATCTGTTTGTAATTTTTTTACCTAGTAAAAAAGGCCCCTATATTATTGGGGGCAGCACTGGGTCTAGCTAAAACACTACCTTTTCCAGCTTCCTTTGTACCTAATCAGGGCTATGAGACTGTGTTCTGGTTACTAAGATGTAAGCTAAGTTATTAGGTGGCCCATCTGGAAAGGGTTCTTAAAGGATGACACTCAGACTTAAAGGATGCCCTCTCTCCTTTTTGAGTGAATGATAAGAGATGTTGGAGCTCCAGGAGCCATCATGAATAGTTAGCTGACTTTGAAGACAAAAATGTGCTACAGTGGTGGAGCAGATATTGAGAAGAAGCCTGGATTTCTGGTGACAGTAGAGCTGTCACTGTAGCCCTGAATCACCTACCTCCAGACTTCATTTATGTGAAAGAGAAACAAATTATCTTTTTATAGCTTCTGTTTTATATAGTTCAAGTAATCTCAACTAATACTATTATGGAAGGACATAATAAAAGAGCTGGAAAAAGGAGATCTATATAAGAATACGGATACAGAGTCTCAATGACATAAAGTTGTCAGTTCTCCCAGATTATGGGATCATTGGAATTCAAGCAAAATCCCAATAGCTATTCATGGAATTTAACAATATGAACCTGTACTTTATTTGGGTGAACAAAATACCATGAATATCTAAGTAATCTTTTTTTTTTTAATTTTTACTTTCTTTTTTTTCTTTTTATTTTGGCATATTATGGGGGTACAGATTTTAAGGTTTCAATAAATGCCCTTTCCCCCCTCCCCCCACAAGTCTGAGTTTCCAGCATGACCATCCCCCAGATGGTGCACCTCTCACTCATTATGTATGTATATACCCAACCCTATCCCCCCTGCCCAATACCCTATTACTGTAGTACCTATGGGTCCACTTAGGTGCTGCTCAGTTAATACCAGTTTGCTGGTGAATATATGTGGTGCTTGTTTTTCCATTCTTGGGATACTTCACTTAGGAGTATGGGTTCCAGCTCTAACCAGGAAAATATAAGATGTGCTATATCACCGTTGTTTCTTAGAGCTGAATAGTACTCCATGGTATACATATACCACATTTTATTAATCTATTCTTGGATTGATGGGCACTTGGGCTGTTTCCACAGCCTTGCAATTATGAATTGTGCTGCTATAAACATTCGAGTGCAGGTGACTTTTTTGTAGACTGTCATTGGATCTTTTGGGTAGATGCCCAGTAATGGGATTGCTAGGTCAAATGGTAGATCCACTTGTATCGCTTTAAGGTATCTCCATATTGCTTTCCACAGAGGTTGAACTAGTTTGCAGTCCCACCAGCAGTGTAGGAGTGTTCCTCTCTCTCTGCATCCACACCAGCATTTGTTATTTGGAGACTTTTTGATAAAGGCCATTCTCACAGGAGTTAAGTGATATCTCATTGTGGTTTTGATTTGCATTTCCCTGATGATTAGAGATGGTGAGCATTTTTTCATATGTTTGTTGGCCATTCTTCTGTCTTCTTTGGAAAAGTTTCTGTTCAAGTCCTTTGCCCACTTTTTAATAGGGTTATTTGATTTTTTTCTTGCTGATTTTCGTGAGTTCTAAGTGTATTCTAGTTATCAACCCTTTATCGGATACGTAGGATGCAAATCTAAGTAATCTTGAAGACAATATCAGAGGTGGGGTGGGAAGGAACATAATCTACAGGGTATCTAGAATGATTACAATGCTATAATAATAAGGCTTTAGTAAATATGGCTTTTGTATAGGGCTAAGGCATAAAACAATGGAAAATAGGAGAGGACATCTTTATTGACATGAGGGGAAAGGAGGATTTCTCAAACTACCCTGCAACAGATGGTTACTTTTAAGTAAAATAATGAAGATTAAACCCTTACTT
This sequence comes from Mirza zaza, assembly GCA_008750895.1. Lineage (NCBI taxonomy): Eukaryota > Metazoa > Chordata > Mammalia > Primates > Cheirogaleidae > Mirza > Mirza zaza. The sequence goes on from VSMD01121872.1 coordinate 11,701, forward strand.
CACATCACAAATTCCAGTTGGATCAAATACATACATATATATATGTGTATAAAATAATTTTTATGACCTCAGAGTAGAGAAGAATTTCAAAAATCAAATGTGAAGAGCAAAAAGCCCAATTTTAAAAATAAAAGACTCCATAAACAGTGTTAAAATATAGACTGGCCAGAAAAGATTTCTGTAACACATATAAAAAAAAAGGTGATCATTCAGAAAATACAAAGAATTCCTAAAATCAACGTGAAACAAAGTACGTAGAAAATAGAGCACAGATAGGAACATGCAGTTCTCACAAGACAGAAAATGTGTGTGGCCAATAAGCATATTGAAAAGGGCTAATCTCACTGGTAATCAAGATAATGCAAATTAAAATCCAATTTATGCCCACCAGATTTTCAAAAAATTAAGAAATCAGACAATATTCAGTATCAGGATGGAGAGGGAGAATTGGGAATTTTCATACATCACTGGTGGAGTGTAAATTGTTACGGCCATACTGGAGAACAACTTTGCAATATCTAGTAAAGTTAAAGTTCTGGTTCTCCTTTCCCTTCATCTCAGTAATTCATCTTCTAGAAATACATATTAGAGAAACTCCTGTGCAGGAGAACAAGGACATATGGACATATTATCATGAGTATAGTAAAAAACTGGCATAAATTAAATATCCATTTACAAAAGAATGGGTCAGTTAATTGCACTATATTCATGCAATAGGATACACAATTGTGAAAATGAATGGCATTACGTGTATCGATATGACAAACCTCAAAAATTTTGAACAAAAATAACAATTTGTAGGATGTTACGTAAAGTAAAATACTACTTCTGTAAAACTTAAATACTTAAAAAGAATCATATGTTAAATTTATGTACACTGAGATTTCTTTTTCAAGATGGCTAACTGGAAGCATTTCCAACACGCCTCAATCCACTTAGAAGAACCAAAATAGTGTGCAGACAATCACATTTTGCATACATTATCCATGAGGGAACATAGGAGTTCAACAGATAAGTGACAGAAAACTCCAAAAACTGGGAAAGAAAAGGAAAACAGGCAGTTTACATGGCTGGGAGCTGGGAGTGACTCCCCAGTATGTATGGGAGAGAGTGAGTGAGAGACTTTTTCTAGTCCACTTTCCCACTGGGGAATCATACAACCCAGGCCATGGGGAGAGCGCCTTTACCCTCCCAAACCCTGAATCTAATTTAGGAAGCAGCTGGGAGACTGAGAAGGAACTGCTCCAAGAAGGGGACATCTCCTGGGGTCCAGGCCCTTCCTGAAAAACAAGCAGCTATCACAAGACGTCATTCTGATCATTCTTGTTCCTGGCTCTTAAGAGACTGTGTGTGGCCCTAGGAACCAGCGGTGGCAGTACTAGGCTGCCTCTTGGGGAAGCTCAGACTGCTGCTGGCAGAACTAGGGTGTAATTGGGGTGGGGTCCTGCAACCAGGACTGAGAAATGAGCATGGTGGGGGCTGCAGCCGCTGGTGCTGGAACTGGGCACCACCACCCCCAGAACTTGAGCAGGATGAGGGTTTTTGTGGAGGCTTTGTCCTGAACTAAGTGGACACTGCTATGGCCTGGGGCTGAGTTGGGGGCTAGGCACAGACTCTCAGGAGATCTGAAGCCACAGCCAGGTCAGCTGGGAGAGCAAGGATGGGGAAGTAAGCTCCACTGGGACTGGGGAGCAAGAGGGATGCAAGTACCCCACCTGCTGGCCAAGGCTGTGGCCACTGGGACTGACTCCACCCACCCTATGGCAGGACCTCAATGGAGCGGTAGTAACGCTTCTTCACCCAAGCATTTCACCAGGGCCAGGAAGACTGTCCTCCCCCAACTTGTCATGCCTGGTGCAGGCACTAACTACTGGGGTCCTGAGTGCAAGCTTGCCCAGTGTGGTTCTGCTAGGCTTTAGCAACCCCTGGCCTGAGACAGAGTTGGGTTCCACAACCCAATCCACCACCTGAGGCACCTGAGTACTCCTCCCAGGGGATTAGGGTTGGGCATAGACACCCTACTACCACCACCTCAGCTGTCTCCCACCTGCAAGTGCCACCCACTGTCCTGGAGGCTGGCCCATGTGGCTCATTGCAAGTACTGTCACCATAAGTACACAGCAGCTGGGACACAGAAAAGCATTTCACCATCACTGCTACTGCCCTTGCTCATGCCACACTGGCACCCAAGGAACTCAAGAGCCCACTTCCCTGCTCATTGCACTACTACTACAACTAGTACCCGAAAAAGCCACCCAGAGGCCCAAGAATTGGCTTCCCTGGAAACACCAACACAGGTGCCCCAGAGCACAAGGGTAGACACTCTTAGCCCACCACTGCTACCACTGAAACCTGAAGACAGGCCCATTTGGCATTCTATCCCTAGTACAACTTCACCACAGCCTCCACCAATAACTACATTGTAACACACCAAGGAATGCACAGATACCACCAATACTGTTTATAGCCAAAAAAATCATACAGAGACTTCACTACCACATGCACCAAGGAGCAAAGCCAAAGGGTCCTATCCAACCAACATCACAGTTACATCTTCATCCACACACACACAAAAATAAATTTAAAACCAAGAATAAGTGACTGTTATACTAGATGCACAGAAATCAATGTAAAGTCACAGGAAATATGAAAAATCAAGGTAGTATAACACCTCCAAAAGAACACCATAGATCTTAACAACAACAACAAATTCTCAAAATCCCAAACAAAGAACTCAAAATATTTAGTTTAAGGAAGCCAAATGAGATGCAAGAAAAATCTGAAAACCAATATGAAGAACTCAGAAAATCAAAACAGAATGTGGATGAGAAATTTTCCAAGGAGATAGATATCTTAAAAACAAAACATAACAAACCCCAGAAATTCTGGAACTGAAAAATTCCCTAATGGAAATACAAAACACATTCAAAAGCTTCAACAATAGATTAGACCAAGCAGAAGAAAAGAATTTCAAAACTTAAAGATAAGTCTTTTGAAAAACAAATGGTCCAGTAAGATAAAAATAAAGAAAAAAAGCACAAATAAGAATGAACAAAGCCTTTGAGATGTTTGGAACTACATAAAGCAACTGAATTTATGAATTATTATATTATACTATTATCAGTATTCCTGAGGGTGAAGAGAAATCAGAAGGTTTAGAAAACCTACCTAACAAAATAATAGATGAAAACTTCTAAAACTCTAGCAAGAGATTTAGATATCCAGACACAGGAGGCTCAGCAATCCCCAGGCAAATACATTGCAAATAGGACTTTGCCATGGCACATTATAATCAAACTGTCTAAAGGCAAAGTGAAAGAGTGAATTCTAAAATCTGCAAGAGAAATACATATAGTTACCTGAAAATAAAAACCCCATCATGCTAAAAGTAGACTTCTCAGCAGAAACCATGCAGGCCAGAAGAGAATGGGATGACATATTCAGAGTTTTGAAAGAAAAAAATCATCAGCCAGGAATGTTAAATCCAGCAAGAATAACCTTCACAAATGAAGGAGAAATAAAGTCTTTCCCATACAAGTTAATGCTGAGGGAATTTATCATCAGCCCTACATGAAATGCCCAAGGGAGTCTGAAACTTGGAAATGAAAGGATGACATTCATCATCATAAAAACACACAAAAGTATAAAACTCATTGGAAAAGCAATCACACAATGGAGGAAGAAAAAAAAAAAAAATCAAATGGTATCACTACAGAATTCCATGAAACCACAATGGCAAACAGAAAAAAAGGAGGAAACAAAGAATGTATAAAACAGCTAGAAAATAATTAACAATATGACCAGGAACAAAACCTCACTATCAATATTAACCCTGAATGTAAATGGATTAAAAACTCTACTTAAAAGATGTAGATTGGCTGAATGGATTTAAAAAAAAAATGATCCACCTATGTGTTGCTTACAACAATCTCATTTTACACCTATAGATGGAAAGTAAAGGGATGGGAAAAGAAATTCTATGCAAATGAAAATCAAAAGCAAGCAGAAGTAGCTATACTTATATCAGATAAAACAGACTTTAGGTCAAAACCATTAAAAAAAGACAAAAATATTCATTATATAATGATAAAGAGATCAATTCAGCAAGAGGACATAACGATTCTAAATATACGATAGTGGGGGACTTCAACACCCCACTCACAACATTAGACACATCACCCACACAGAAAATCAACAAAGAAACATTGAACTCAAATTAGACTTTAGACCAAATGGACCTAACAGGCATTTACCGAAGATTCTGACCAATGACTACAAAATACACAGTTTTTTTTTTTCATCAGCACATGGAACATTCTCCAAGGCAGACCATATGTTAGGCCACAAAACACGTCTCAACAAATTTTAAAAAATCAAAATCATATCAAGCATCTTCTTAGACCTCAGCGGATTAAAACTAGAAATTAATGCCAAGAGGAACTTTGGAAACTATACAACTATGTGGAAATTAAATGACATGCTCTGAACAATCATTGGATCAATGAAGAAATCAAGATGAAAATTAAAAAAAAAAATTGAAACTAATGAAAATGAAAACACAACATACCCAAACCTGTGAGATAGCAAGATCAATGCTATGAATGAAGTTTATAGCATTAAATGCACGCATCAAAAAAGTAGAAAGACTATGAATTAACAATCTAATGATGCGCCTCAAGGAATTAGAAAAGCAAGAACAAACCAAACCCAAAATTAGCACAGAAGAAGAAATAATAAAAATCATAACAAAATTAAATGAAATAGAGACTAAAAAAACAGTGCAAAGGATCAACAAAATGCAAAGTTGGTTCTTTGAAAAGATAAACAAAATTGATAAACTGCTAGCTAGACTAACCAAGAAGAGGAGGAACCAAATAAATAAAATCAGAAATGAAAAAGGATACATTACAATTGATACCACCAAAATACAAAAGATCATCAGACTATTATGAACAACTCTATGCTCACAAATGAAGAAACCTAGAGAAAATGGATAAATACCTAGAAACATATAACCTCTCAAGGTTGAACCAGGTAGAAATAGAAAAACTGAACAGATCATTAACAAGCAGCAAGATTGAATCAGTAATAAAAAGTCTTCCAATAATTTGAAAAGCCAAGAACCAGATGGATTCATAGTTGAATTCTACCAAACACATAAAGTGGAACTAATAGCAATCCTTCTGCAACTGTTCTGAAAAATAGAGGAGGAGAGAATTCTCCCTAATTCATTCTACAAGGCCAGTGCCACCCTGATACCGAAACCAGACAACGACACAAAGAAAAATATAGAACAATATCACTGACAAAGATAGTTACAAAAATCCACAATAAGATACTAGCAAACCAAATCCAACAGCACATCAAAAAGAACATATACCATGATCAAGTAGCTTTTATATAAGGCATGCAAAGATAATTCAACATATGTTAATCAATAATGTGATACACATCACATAAACAAAATCAAGGACAAAAACCATGATCATCTCAATAGATGCAGAACAAGCATTTGATAAAATTCACTATCCCTTAATGATAAAAACCCTCAAGAAACTGGACATAGAAGGAACATACCTCAAAATAATAAAGGTCATATGTGAAAAACTTACAGCTAACATCATACTAAATGGGGGAAAGTTGGAAGCATTTCCTCTAAGAACCAGAACAAGCCTACTTTCACCACTCCTATTTGATGGAGTACTGGAAGTCCTAGCCAGAGCTATTAGGCAAGAGAAAGAAATAAAATATATTTAAATTGGGAAAAAAGGAGTCAAATTATCACTGTTTGCTGATGGTATGATCTTATATCTAGAAAAACCTTTAGACTCTACCAAAAACTCATGGATTTGATGAATGAATTCAGTAAAGTTGCAGGACACAAAATCAAGATGTAAAAATCAGTTTGTTTCTATATACCAATACTTATCTAGCAGAGGAAGAAATCAAAAAGGCAATCACATTTATAATAGCTACAAAAAAGTAAAATATCTGGGAATAAATTTAATTAAGGAGGTGAATGATCTCTACAAGGAAAACTACAAAACATTGATGAAAGAAACTGTAGATGATGTAAACAAATGGAAAAACATACCACACTCATGGACCAGAATAGTTAATATTGATAAAATGAGCATACTCCTCAAAGCAATCTTTAGATTTGATGCAGATTAAATCCATAGATTTAATGCAGATTGAATCCTCTCAAAATATCAATGTCATTTTTCACAGAATTAGAAAAACAATTCTAAAATTCATGTGGAACCAAAAATCAGCTCAAATAGTCAAAGCAATTCTAAGCCAAAAGAACAAAGCTGGAGGCATCACATTACCTTGACTTCAAATTATATTACTACACTATGGTAACCAAAACAGCATGGCACTCACGTAAAAATAGACACATAGTACAATGGAACAGAATAGAGAATGCAGAAATAAATGCACATATTTACAGCCAGCTGATCTTTAAAAAAGACAAGAACATACACTGGGGAAAGTACACCCTTCTCAATAGATAGTGCTGGGAAAATTGGATAGCCATATGCAGAAAAATGAAACTGGATCCCTATTTCTCACCATATACAAAAAGCAACTCAAGATGGATTAAAGATTTAAACATCATCCCCCAAACTATAAAAGCACTGTAATAAAACTTAGAGAAAACTTTTCTGGACATTGGTCTAGGTGAAAAAAATTTATCACTGAGACCTCAAAAGCACAGGCAACAAAACCAAAAATAGACAAATGGGACTTAATTAAACTAAAAAGTTTCTGCACAGCAAAAGAAATAATGAACAGAGTCAGGAGACAACTTGTAGAATGGGAGAAAATATTTATAAATTATTTATCTGAGAGGATGCTGATATCTAGAATGTACAAGGAATGCAAACAACTTAACAAATAACAAAAACAAATAACAAAAAATAATCCCATTGAAAAGTGAGCAAAGCACAGGAATAGACACTTCTCAAAAGAAGACATGCAAGTGTTCAAGAGGTGCGTGAAAAAATGCTCGACATCAGCATTCCTCAGAGAAATGCAATTTAAATCCACAATGAGATATCATCTTACCCCAGTCAGAAGGGCTATTATTAAAAAAGATAAAACATAACAAACAGCAGCAAAAATGTGGAGAAAAGGGACCTCTTATGCACTTTTGGTGGGAATGTAAATTAGCACAACCTCCATGGGAAACAGTGTAGAAATTTCTCAAATAACTAAAAATAAAACTACCATTTAATCCAGAAGTCCCACTACTTGGTATCTACTCCTCAAAAAAGAAATCAATATATCAAAAAGATACCTGTGCTTGTATGTTTATTGTAGCACTATTCACAATAGCAAAAATATGGAGTCAACCTAAGTGTCCATCAATATTTGAATGGATAAAGAAAATATGGTATGTTTACACAACAAAATACGATTTAGCCATAAAGAGGATGAAATCATGTCTTTTGCAGCAACATAGATGGAAATAGAGGCCATTATCTTTTTTTTTTTTTTTTTTTTTTGAGACAGAGTCTTACTCTGTTGCCCAGGCTAGAGTTTCATGGCATCAGCCTTGCTCACAGCAACCTCCAACTCCTGGGCTCAAGCGATCCTTCTGCCTCAGCCTCCCGAGTAGCTGGGACTACAGGCATGCGCCACCATGCCCGGCTGATTTTTTCTATATATTTTTAGTTGGTCAATTAATTTCTTTCTATTTTTAGTAGAGACGAGGGTCTTGCTCTTGCTCAGGCTGGTTTCAAACTCCTGACCTTGAGCGATCCTCCCGCCTTGGCCTTCCAGAGTGCTAGGATGACAGGCGTGAGCCACTGCACCCAGTTGAGGCCATTATCTTATGTGAAACAAGCCAGGCACAGAAAGTCAAATATCACATGATGCTAAAAAAAAGTGCTAAAAAATGTGTATACACGGACTCATAGAGTGGAATGATAAGCAATGGAAACTCAGAAAAGAGAAAGATATGGGTGATGAGAAATTAGTTAATAGGTACAAAGTATGTTCTTTGAGTGTTGGATACCCTAAAATTCCTAACTTCATCACTACACAATCTATGCATGTAACAGAATTGCAAATATACCCCATAAATTTGTACAAATAGAAAATATAGTTATGTGCACTTACATATGTGATAATGGTATAAAATATCTGCTTGGCAATGATAAACATAAAATTTAGAGTAGTGGTCACTCTGGAGAAAGCTGAGATTAGGCTTTAAAAAATCCATAATGTTTTATTTCCCGCCAAAATTAGATTAAATATGGCGAAGTGTTATGACTTGATAAAGACAGTAGTATGTATATGAGCATACTTTTTGAACATTGGAAATACTTTGCAAATAAATTAGTACTATTTTAGAAGGTTTAAAAACCATTTAAACTAGAATTTTAACATTAAATATGACAGATTTCTGCCTATCCCTCCTCACAGGTATACCAGGAAGAGTTAATCTATAGAAATTGTTCCTGTCCTTGGAGATTAGGCTAGGCCAACAATTCGTAAATATTCTCAAGCTCATTTTAACAGTTTGTCCCAGTGTTTTGGGTTTATAATCATTGTAGAAGAGGGAGGAAGGTGTGATAGGTAAATTGAGACTAGGACGTGACAAAAGATGATCTGATGCAAATTAAAAATACTATATATTTGAAATTTGCTAAGAGTGTAAATCTTAAGCCTTCTTACCAAACTAGAAAAACAAAAAGGTAATTGTGTAAGATGATGGATGTGTTAATTAACGTGCTTGTGATAATCACGTCACAAAATATACATATATGAAATCATCACTTTGTACATTTTAAATATGTACAATTTTATTTGTCAATTATATTTGGATAAAGTAGAAAAAAAGAGAATATAGAAGAAGGCACCAACTGAGGCTAAACTGTTTTTTTTTTTTTTTTTTTTAAAAAGATGATCTGATTCATTGAAATTGTCTGAAATGTGAAATTTAATTCCACATTCTGCCCAGAATGAAGCCAGGACATTGCTGAGAGGGATACAGTGATAAAAGCTGCAGTTTTGGCACAGATAAAAAGACTCCTATGACATATAGTTTAGAAGCAGTGACAGCTTCCTTTCAGAGAGTACTTATGTACTAGGCAGGGTACTAGGTAAATTACATTTTTAATTCATAAATAATATTTTAATATCTATTATGCAGAAGAGCAAATTGAGACCCATCTGTCCACAGTCACCCAGACGTTGAATGGCAGCATCAGTAATCAAACCCAGGGTTGTTTGATTACAAATGAATGCTCTTTCGTCGTTCCACAGGACTGCTAACACATTATGAATAAATAGGTATATTTTTATGTCCAGAGTGGCCAGTCCTGTCTTTTTAGAATGTATATTTCTGGGCCTCATATTATCCAAAATTTTTCCATCAAATAAACTTACTTTTAAGACACTTCGGCCATGATTTTCACTCCTCAATCCCTGAAATATTTCTCTTATATGGGAGAGCTTCTCTCACTAAACAAGTAGAATAGCTTTTATATTGATTGACTATCTCTGTTATTACATTTTCCATTCAACTCATGAATAAGTGCCTTATTCCATTTTCTAGGACTCTCAAACTCTAAACTAAAAAAAAAAAAAAAAAAAAAAGGAAGAAGAAACAAAGAAAGAAAGGAAGAAAGGAAGGAAAAAAAGGAAAGAAGAAAAAAAACGCGAAAACTTCCAATTGCTTTTTTTTCCCACTTATTGTTCTTTGGCTTGCCAATGATTTTAGCTAATCATATGCCTTTACTCAAAATTACTTTTATAGGGAACATCTCCAAATCTATAACCAGTTACTGAATTTATCAAACCATGGGGGAGGCAGGGAGAAGATGAGGGTAGAAGAGAAACATATGCAAACATGCACACGGCGCATATATATTTTAAAGACTTATCCAGGACCACACCCATTTTGTCACTTAGCCATTCTGCAAAAGAGCTCCACTCATCTTGCAAAAATTAGATTGAAAAAAAAAATCCATCAACAATCTTATTTCTTCACTGATAATCACTTGAAAAGTTCTGTTGACATTATATGGTTATATTCTCAGAGGAATTCTCCCCCTCTCCAAGATTAATTTTCATTTTTCTCAGACGTATTTTTTGCATAAACCCAAGCAAAACAACATTCTAGATGCTCATGGAAAATTCTCTTTTTCCCTTTGCAAATATTATGCTGAAATCTGTCATTCACTCTATGTCCCAAATCAACAAATGGTAAATATTTCAATATAGTAGTCTGGTATATTTTGGTATCTTCCTCTCTAAATTCCCTTTAAAGAAAGATTATGCCCTTCACTTAACTAAAGATATCTGCAAAGGAACTAAAAGCAGCCTGGAAAAATAAATTAAAAGTGTCTTTGTTCTCCTCTATTGTCTCATACAAGGACCTTTGTACTTAAGTAATGCTGTGGAAAATGTCTTTGTGTTCTATCAATAATACATAGAGGCTCAGTTTATTTCATTTTATGTTGTTTTTACCTCTGCTTGGCAAACAAGACTCTCCCGACTTTCTCATTCAAATCAAACTGTAGAATGCTAATAAAACAAATCCAAACTAATAAAGCCCATTTCCTTTATATTAATCCTCTTAAAGTTATCAGGGACACACATCCCTACATATGAATAGTACAATCAGGCACAAAGTAGGAAGATAAAATATGGATAAAGGGGCTATTAACATACAAGACTTTTAAGACAAAAGCATAATGACAAAGGTTGTCCTGAACTTGATGATTATCTAAGACGTGTTGGGTGGAGACTCCAGTCTACAGGAAACATCTAATACTGTTTAACCCTCACAACGTCTGCGTGAGCATTATTTCAGCATTGATAAAAAGGATTTCTTAAGTTTTATTTTTACATTAATCAGCTTGGGTTGAAAAAGATTTCAGCCTGCACACCACAAATTTGATAACTGTTTTTCTAAATGCTTAGGAAGACTGAACCATTCTAGAGACTCTTTGCTTTTCACAAAGAAGAATTTCCTTTAACATCTAGTTTAGTTAATTATAGCAGTCAGGGTGTGATTTCTGTTTATATCCCTCCGGTTGAATCTGCTCTGGCTGGGTTTGGGTCAGAGCTATTTCTAGGAAGTGACTGCTACTTTTTCACAAACTAAAACTTCTTTACATTTTTCTTTTCTCTATTTTTCCAGCTTGATATCTTCGCTACTTTAATATGACAACAGGTGACCCGTGTGCATATCTATAACCAGGCATTTGGGCATGATACAGGGTGAGTATTCTCATTGAATTATTAAAGCCACTATAGTAGTTAAGACTCATGAGTTCCAAGTAACAGCACTCGAGCTCGGTTTACAGCAAACCCAACCAATCAAACAAATAAAAAGAAAAATAAAGGAAAATGCATGGGGAGAGTACAGTGGTGTCCCATGGATTCTTGAGCAAGAAATCTGTTGGGTTTTCGAAAGCACTAGATTGGGAATGCAAAGGCACCCTGGAACCTATGGGCACTCTCTCCACCTCTCGTGGCTGATCGATTCCATGACTTCAATCAATGTCTTCTCCCTGGAGAAACAGCTTTGTCTGCCATATAAATGCAGACAGAAGATGGTCCCCAACAACTCCCAAATTTTATGCGTAACAGTTCTTTTCTCATGGTGTAATGAACTTTCTCTTGTCCCCAATTCCAGATTCCCAGGAAAGGAATCTAGTGGGAGGCAAATTTGGTACAAACTCCTACCCTTCATGGGTCAGTTGTCCAGTCGACCGGGACTGAGAGACTGGGCCTCACTGTACGAGACCTACAGGGGTGTTGCATCAGGGTGGCAGTTAAGAGCATTTGCTGAAAGACTGGCGCATGCTCTATGAAGTTTCTCCTCCACTGTGATGAAGAAAGAACAAATTTGCACATGTGCTAGGGTAGCGAGAGACACTCCTATTGGCACATGAGCACATACAGTCTTCTGAGGCTCCAAAATGGTCCGGCTGCCATCTTGGGATGTTGGCCAAACAATGGTAGTGCCTGAAGTAGTTCTTAGGTCCTCCAAAAGTGGGATCTGGTCAGCATGGCTTCTCTGGTTTGATGCTCTGTCGTACTAGGATTCAATTCTGCCTAGATCTAAGATGTCAGCTTGGCATCCCTCCAGCGGAGATGATGATGCATTCTAGACATGATTTTTCTAGAGCCTTGTGAACAGAGCTGTCCAGAGAACTTTATTCTAGAAACTGAAATTTAATACACCTCAAAGGAGATTTCTTAAAGAAAAATTTTCACACATATTACATCAATGTGTCCAAATCAAATAATCATACACAATAGAAACAAAAAAATAAATAAGTAAAATAAAAAGAGAATTGGATTTTTTAGCATTGCTTTTAGCATTTTTTAGCATTTAGGATTTTTTGCATTGTTCCACACACAAGCAAGGCCTGAACTCCAATTTATAGACGTCTTTCCTTTTTCTGCTAAAAGAATAAAAAAATACTCTGGACTATGGTATCAAAATTCATAAACCTGTACTAACAAAAATTAATCAAAAACTCAAAGTATGATTATTTCTTATGCTGTGATTTCGTCCTTTCCCAGTGAAAAGGGAGCATTAAGAACCGATGAGGGTATATACCGGTGGGAGATATTGGCGGTGTACTTCAGAGTGACCAATAAATACAGATATGCACTTCTGCTCATATATGTTTTCTTCTTGATTCTTTTTCAAGGGAGAAGTTAGCTCCTACGCCTATACATGCACTAACTCACATTGCCCCTACACCGAAAGCAGGGAAGGTACCATTGGCTTTGATGTGCGACAAGCATTAGAAGTGGTGAGATTTTCCTTTTTGCTCTTCTCTTGCACAGCTTCCAATAGGCTACACTTTAATTCTATGTAACAGCCGTAATGGAAAAGAGGCATGAGCCAAAGGAGGTATCTTATAATTTACTAAAATGCAAATTTGTTTTGTGTGCACATACACTCTACATTTTCCTTCCTAGGTTTATTAGATTTTATAACTTTTCGTAATCACCCATTTATTTTGTGTTATTACTGGATTGTGTCTGTCTTCCTACAAGACTGTGTGTTCCTGAGGACAGGGACTTGGTACATCTTGATGTTTAGTAGCAGGTGAAACCAAGAGCCCAGGGCAGTGCCTGGCAACACACAAGGGGCGGGAATCTAACTCTGGAGGCTGACTGTAGGGTTTGAATCTCAGGTGTGGGGCCTCAGGTAAACTGCACAACCTCCGTGTGCCTCAGTTTCTCTTTGATAAAACAGAGACACTTTCTACATGATGAAGATGCTATACGAATTAAAATGAGTTATATATAAGCACTTAGAAACAGTGCTGGCATATAGTAAGTGCTATATAAGTGTTTGTCAAATAGATAAAAGACCCTCAACTTTTTGTTAAATGAATGTTTAACAAATTCTGCAGAGACGGGAATGAGAGAGGCATTTGTCATTTTACAAGATCTGAGGCCTTGTATAGGTATATGGCTTTATATTTGGCCCCCAAAACCCTATCAGCTCTTTTTTTTTTGCATATTATTTTTACATAAATTTAAATCCAGGGCATTATTCTTTTTTCCCTCCAAAGTGGCTCAAGTCACCCTACTATGCACAGGTTTTAATTTGTCTGTTGGATGCTGCCTGTGGGTGGGGAATCGAAGTCCCTCTATTGAGAGAGAAAAACATTGGGATATTTTTTTTTCAATTACCAATTCTCTCTAGACATGAGAAAAATCATGGTGCCTTAGTAAATTTAATTTTAGTTTCCTCATAAAAAGAACACATGTTCATTATAGAAAAATTTAAAAAAATGTTCATAGAGAAATAAAACAAATCATCCGTAGTCATCCTACACTGAGAAAATCACTGCTCTGTCAAAAATGTTATGATATATTATATCCCAGGTTATAAATAAAAAAGCACAGTCACCTAAAAATTGAAATTATAGTAAACATTTTATTCTAGTATATTCTTCACTTAAACCATGAACATCACCTCCCCATGTCACTAAATAGTCTTCAATATGAGAATTTTTATATAGTTGTGTATTTTCCATCACATGGATAATTTATTTTATGACTCCAAGATTTTTGGATATGTAGAATGCTTGTGATCTTTTTCTATTATAATGATGCTGTGATCAGCATCTTCACAAGAGGACAAAGGAGCTTAACCAGAAAATGCTAAGAAAAAAAAAAAAAAAAAAGATCTCTACAGATGAGAAACCCCAGCCTTGATATCAACGTTGAAGCCCAAGGAACATTTATTTCTGATTCCAGACTTTTCAGTAAGTTTACATTTAACTTTTTAACCTTCATATTCTTGCAAAATATTTTTTTAAATGCCAAAAATAAGCTCACCACGCCAGGATCACCTTTTTCGTTCAAGAAATACCTGCAGAACGATCGACTCCTATTTGCGTTCTCTGTGGAAAGTTTTAGAGTTAAATCCATAAAGCAAGCTCCAGAAAGAAAGGGCAATTTGCAGACCAAGATCTTGGAGCAAAGCTGAAAGCTATGCAAAAACTAAGAGGGGCAAATGCATGGATGCAAAATGTTAATTTTTGGTAGATGCTTAATAATCAAGAGATTTGAGTGTTAGTTTAATCAACACACTCGGCTGCTGCCACCCCTCCACTCTCCTCTAACCCCCACGCCTCTCTCCTACGCCACCCTACTCCGCTTGCTTGCTTCCTGCTGAGAAAAATGGGACAAACAAGGCGAGAAATTAACAGGCCTGCATTACCCCATGCAGTCGCTTACCAACTTCTGCACACACATCTTTGCCTATGTGCCTGTTAGCACAGTTAAATTTCCCTTGTTCTTATCCAAGGCCACCCCTTCACCAGTCCATGAGAATTCCTACATCACTCAAGCAATACTCCCTTCTGTCTTCCATGTCGGCAATTTTCTCTCTCTACTGATCGTCTCGTCTGCAGACAAACATACAACACGCTGTTATTTCTCCCATATTAAAAACAACAACAACAACAACAACAACCCCCCCCAAAAAAAAAACACCCTTCTCATGACCATTCTGGCTCTACTCACTGCTGCCCTATCTCTTTGCAACCCGACCCAGCAAATCTCCTTAAAGAGTTGCTTATACTTGCTGTCTCTGACTCCCCTCTTCCTATTCTCTTTTAAGCTAACTCCATTCCCATTTCTTCTCTTGCTACCCCACCAAGATTGCTCAAAGATATGCTGCTAAATGCCACGGTCATGCTGTGGTCCTCATTTTATGTAACCCATAGGCAGCATTTGATGGGGTTGATCAGTGCTACATTTCTCTATTTGGTCTCTGGGCCATCACGCTTTCTTGATTTTCCTTTTACTCCACGGGTTTCTCTTTCTCAGAGGCCTTATGGGTCCCTCTTCTTCTCCCCAAGCTCTGAATGCTGGCGTGCCCCAGGGCTCAAGCCCTTGGCTTTGTCATTTCCCTCTCGCCTATTCCATATGGTGTGAGATAACAGATCCTTCTCTTGAACTTGAGACTCTCATATCCAACGACCTAATTAGCATCTCCACTTGGATGCCCAATGACACTTCAACATCGACATGGCCAAAACTGAACTCCAAGACCACCTGACCCCTCCATCACCAAAGCTGTTCTGTTCTCAGACTTCTTAATCAATGCCAACATTATTCGCCTACTTGCTTAGTACCTACTTGTGCACGCCATATTCAACACAAAATATTGGCTTGGCCTGAGAAATATATCCAGAATTGGACCATGTCCCCTTTGGACATTTGGCCACCTCCATAAATCTGTCCATGCCACCAGCATCCCATGTCTGGATCCTCTATGCAGCAGCCCCCTGACTGTTCTTCTTCCCAGAGTGGTCCCTTAGCATGTGAATCACATCATGCCATTCCTGTGCTTAAAATTTG
Source organism: Mirza zaza (assembly GCA_008750895.1). Classification (NCBI taxonomy): domain Eukaryota; kingdom Metazoa; phylum Chordata; class Mammalia; order Primates; family Cheirogaleidae; genus Mirza; species Mirza zaza. The sequence continues at coordinate 27,562 of VSMD01121872.1, forward strand.
CTCTGAGTTTCACTCCAAGTAACATGGAAATTCTTACTTTGGCTACAAAGACCTACATAATCTGATTCCCCCAGTAACTTTCTAAGCTTCTCCTTGTTCCCTCTGTTCCAGCCACCCTGGTCTCCTTCCTGTTCCTGAAACATGGCTGGCTTGATCCTGCCAGAGGGACTTTTGCAGTGGCTGTTCCTTGCCTGCTTCTCAATTCTCCTATGTGACTTCTTGGCTACCTGCTCATCATTTGTTCAAAACTTCTTTTCCATGCGGTAAGGAGGTTTCCACTCCCATCCTTACTACGGATTCTGCCCCTGGCACTTCCACCCTCTCTGTCCTTTGCTTTCTCAACCCCTACTATCATGCACTATTTTTGGAGTAGTTATCAAATTTTAACATGCAATATAACTTGTTTATTATGCTCATTGTCTATTGTCCAACTCCACCTCTAGAATATAGATGCCATGAAGCAGAGATCTTTGTTTTGTTCACTGTTGCATTCTCATGCCTAACACAGGGTCCATTTGTACAACGGACCCATGAATGAATGGATGCTCACTCCTCTCCATGATCTTTGCACTAACTGTGCCTTTTGTCTGGAACATTCTTTGCTTCCTGTCACATGGTGACTCCTTCTGGTCATTTGGACTTCAAAGACCTCAAAGGGTTTTCCCTATCAACACAACACGAAAGGATCACTGATTACTCACCACCACGCATCCTATTTTCATAGTTCTTCTTGCTATCTATTATTTTCTTATTTGTCTACTTGTTTTTTATATGTTCCCTGCCCTCACCCTCACTCTTTCTTATTCACCTCTGAATTCCTGGGACCTGGCCTTCATCATACATCATCAAAACATTGCCTGGCATACATCAGGCACTCACTTATTGCACGAAGAAGTATCTTACAGGTAGTATACCACCTAGGAGGCATTTCGCAAATTGTGTGCCAACAGCAGCATCTGCTGTAGAACTCTTTCCCACTATAGGTTAAAGCTCCCCTCCCGCCCCCCGCCCCGCGTAAGTGTTCTGCAAATTTAGCAACCAGAAGAATGCTAAACAAGAGGATAAAATACGATGTTATTACCAAAATCTTGGTACTTGGCCCACAGCCAAATGAAGAACGAGGACAAGTGGTTTGAGGAAAAGGAAAGAGGAGTTTATTAATTTGCCAGCAAATGAGGAGGCGGCAGACTCTTATCTAAGTATCAACGTCCTATCTATAAGCAGAAATACAGAGCTTATAAAAGGAGTTTTCGGCTTCAGGCTACGCTGTTTCACTATTGCATCTCTGGTGACAACGATCGCCTGACCCCACCCAGACAACTCCATTGAGCCATCTCCTGCAGCACAAAGAAAACAAAGAACACCCCCCTGCCCCTCTGATTGCTGACCTTGGGCAGTAATGGTTTTAATTTACTGGTTTTAACCGGATGCATGTTTTAATTCCCAAAAATGGTGAGGGGATTTTTAAAGAGAGAGCTTGCAAAACATTTTACCCTTTTCTCAGGCTGTTACCTCTGTTACAATATGACTATTTTTTTTTAACAGACTGTAGCCATCATGATTTATCTAACTTAGTCACAATCTGACGTTCAGACATGTGGTTCTAACCCATGGAATGTCGCAAATCTTGAACTGTGTTACTCTCCTGTTTCACAGGGTGTCTATTACACTGACAAGTAAATATATATATATATATATATATATATATATATATATATATAATTTTTTTTTTTGCTTGACATTTCCTTAACTGCTTGTAAACATACTTGTTTTTGTCCCAGTTTATCTGAACAGACATCTAGAGCGCTGCAATCCATTGCTTCAATGGATTGCATCTCAATCCATGTTTTGATGCCTGTGTACACTTGGGCAGAAAAGGGATGGCCCTTTTGTCTACGCAGAGGGGAAGCCACGGAGGAACGGATGCTGACAGCACCCTACGTTTGCCCAGCTCTCCTTGGAGTTGCGCTGTGGGCACAAACGCTCACTTCAGAGCTAAGTATGTCACGCAGCAAACACAGGAAGCCTCATGGGCATGACTAAACCTTCACGGGTTATGAACTCAGAGAAAAGGGCGCTGAGATATTAAAAGCGGAACATGTCTTCCATTTGATGACAATGCATACTCACGTGTTTTTTTGTGGGTTTCACTATTATCCCATGCACCCTAAAAGTATAACAAAGCTCTGAGCATCCCGGCCACCTGCAAACACAATCTGTCCAGTGGGTGACTTGGGAGACATGACAAGTTCTCAGAGGCTTTTGCTGAATCATCCACATGCAACATTAGGCTGATGTTGCTGATGGAACCCCCCACCCCCCAGCCCTCCAAGTTAAATGAGCAGCTAATGGGGCAGAAGGCATGGGTGTCACCTAAATGACCCACATTCGCTTAGCTTCCCCATGACCTTAAGCCTATTTCCCAAGCTGTTCCATTTTCTCCAGACTTGTCCCAAGTGTGGCATTCTCATCTTTGATGCCACCCCCATGCCAGTAGCCCCAGTGTTGTGTTCTCTTCACTCCCCTGTGTTCTCTTAACCTGCATGCCCCTCCTCTAATTTTCTCTAGGATTGTAGCAAGCAACACAGTGCACACGTGGGTAGAATTGGAAGCCTTTCCTGGGAGAAAGTTTCCTTTGTTAAAATCAGTGTTGGGCAGGGGGGTGTAGCCCGCTCCTGGGCAGATGAGGATGGATAACAGGGAGAATCCTCCCCAGAGAGGTAATAGGCAAAGCTGGGGAAAATGGAGGTGTGGGGGCTCCCATAGGATGTGGCAGGAGGAAAGTGGTGGCTATATCCTTAAAACAACAGCTACCCGGTCAAGGCATGGCCTTTAGGCTAAGCTGCCTTAAAAGAACAGGAATGAGAGGGAGGGGCAGATATAGTGTGAGCAGTTAGGTTTTAGAGAAGCCTATGTTAAGAAAAGCCATTGAGACGCAGGTCAGCCTTGAGGACCAGGGATGCCATGTATCTCAAGCCTGTCTACTGAAACGTGGTCCTGGGAGTTGTCAGGACTATGGGGAAGGACAGTCTCTCTTTTCCATTGGAGATAAAGCCGGAAGCTGGAAGCCCCTGGCCACCATGGTGGGGGAGGTGCACAGGACGAGAGTTTGCCGGAAAGGGAAGCCAGCACAGAGGAGCAGGATGGAAATAGCTGAAGAAATAATTCACACACCTGCATCCAGTTTTGCCTTTGCACTTGTACATCAAGCGAGGCAACGAACCCCTATTGCCTAAGCCAGCTTGAGCTGGGTTTCTGTCACTTGCAGCGACAAGTGTCTGACAAATAATCAATATCAGCTAACACATAGTGCTTACCACGTAGGAATCAGACTAAACCCTTTATAGACTAACTCACATAATCCTCTAAGAAGACTATGAGGCTGATGCTGTTATATGCCCATTTCACAGGTGGGAAAACTACATGATGCTAAGTCAATGGTGGGTTCAGAATTCGAACTCGAGCTGTCCATTTCGGAATCAGTGCCCTCTACCGCTATGTCCCAAAAGTCTGAGCATGAATCAATTTGCAGGGGAACCTGTATGGTTTCCAGAGTCACGAGTCTGGGCCCAGCTCAACGAGGGTTAGAGGATTTCTCTGGGCTCTCACTGCAATAGAATGTAACCTCCTGGAGGGCAAGGACTGCCTTTGATTCTTTAAACCCCAGTGTCTGGCATGTACTTGGCCCATGATTGTACAGTCAAGACGGATGCTAAACTAAAACGGAAGGCAGGATTCTTTGGAAACGGGACTGTAGTTTGCCTAGAGGATAGAAAATCAAGGTCTAGAGCCAAGAACCTCCCCAAATAAAAGTATGCACATGCTTGCACAAATGAGCGGTCTCCCCAAGGCACAGACCCATAGGAATAATTGGCTATAGGACTGAATAATGAATTGCAATCCACTTTCACAAACTCGGAATTTTTTTTTTTTTTTTTTTTTTGTCTTTTTCACAATAGCTAGGGCTGCTGCTTAAGCCATAAAGGAAATCGATTTTCTGAACTCTCTTGGGGTCCTACGCAGGCTCCAACTCTACCCTCTGTGTGTGTGGCAAGTTCTATCCACTTTGCTGCCTCTGCCCAGTGGGTGATGAGCGTGGGTTTCTGCTGTCTGTCCCCCACCGTCCCCTCCTCCTTCCAAATGTCCGTTCTGATCAGATGGACAAGTCAGGCTTTGCCCAATTAGTCCACTTTAAGTAGCTTACCCTGTACTTTATTAAAAGCAAAATCCACATTGGCTTGACAAGATTAGAGGGAAATATAAAAATAAATTACTGTATTAAAATTAATTAAATGAAAAGCTGTACCTAATACCAGGAAATGATGGACTTCACGGGAGCAGTGAAGCCCTTAGTTCAACAAATGATTTTTTTAAAATCCTAAAAACTCCCAACCCAGGGCTGAATTAAATATTCTACACCGAAGGCAAAAGCGAAGAAAAGATGTTAATTTTGGCTTTTTGCACAAAGTGAATAGAAAGTTCATTCTGCTCTTTGCTCTGCAGGAAAATTCTTTTGATTACAACACCATGCCACAGGCTGGGTATCATAAATAACACCACCTTGTACTTAGAGAATGATTTGGGCGGACGATCTCTGTGAATTTTGGAGGCATTCACATGAGTGCAAAAATTAATTGTACCAAGGAAGACATCAAAAAAGACCACAGGTTCAACTGCTCAGTTTAACATTTATTGAGCACCTATTAGGAGCCAAGTGATGGGCATACAAACAGGTGAGGAAACTAGGAGCAAGGGGAGAGGTGACCAGGATTAGACTACGCTACAAAATGGCAAACACTTTGAATTTTCTGTACCCTGTCCTAATCACTTTTAAAGCTTAGCACTTGACAATTTGAAATTCCTTCATTTCCTCATTAACAACAGAAGGAATTGGAGAAGGATTTTAGTGAGTATGGAATCAGCTGGGAAAAATGAAGTCCAAAGTGGAGTATGATGGACAGAGTTAGATGTTTTTAGTCTTCATTTGTATTTTGAATCTCTGATACTGATAGGATTTGGTGTTTGTCCCCTCCAAATCGCCTGTTGAATTTGATCCCCAGTGTTGGATGTGAGGCTTGGTGGGAGCCATTTTGGTCTTGGAGGTGGATCCCCCATGAATAACTTGGTGTCCTTCTGGCTGTCATGAGTGGGTTCCTGCTTTAGTAGTTCATGGGACAGCTGGTTGTTTAAAACAGACTGGCACCTCCTCCTCTCTCTTTTGCCCCTTCTCTCACTGTGTGACATGCCTGTCCCCCTTCACCTTGGACCTTGATTGGAAGCTCCTTGAAGCTCTCACCAGAAGCAGGTGCTGGTGCCATGTTTCTTGTAGAATCTGCAGAACTGGGAGCCAAATAAACCCCTTTTCTTATAAATTACCCAGACTCAAGATATTCCTTTATAGCAAAGCAAGATGGACTCAGGCAGATACTATATTCCTTTCTTTTAGAAATCAATATGCATTTTGTCATTTTTCTTGCCTACGTGTATGTTGATGAGGAGGGAACTGGGCGAGAAGCTCAGAGCCGGAGCTAAAGTAGTCGAGTAATAACGTGGGTTTTCTTAGCTGCATTTTCCTCTTCTAAAGTGAGTGCTCACCAATGCCACCATACTGCAGGAAGCAAATGGAAAAGTGAGTGGAGCTTGGGACTAACGATGGGTTTGGGCTGCCTGGGTGGCCCCCAGCTGTGCTACTTGGGGACCCGGTGGCAGAGGGCCAAGGACTCAGCCTCTCTGGGCCTCTGTTTCCTTTTCTGTTAAAATTGGGCAATCAAAGCTCTTCTGGAGTGGCTGTGCATAGGAATGGGTCAGTCCATTCAAAGCTTCCAGAACAATGGGTGGCACATAGTGAGGACTTGGTACACGTTAGGTTCCCTGGCAACCTGGTCCTCAATAGAATTCCAGGACATTGCCATTTCCCCTTCCCCAAGGAGACTCAGTTATTCTTCACTCCACCTTCTTCCCAGCCCCTGTCTTATTTTTCCTTCTAGTACATATCACAGGAGATATGCTATTATCTTCCCATCTATGCCCTGCAGTATCTATACCAACTCTTCTCTTTTCGTAAACGTTTATCTGCTGCCACAAGGATCTAATCTCGGTGAGGGAAGAGCCTGGTTTGTCCTGCTGCCTGACATATGCCCGGATTCCGGAATAGTGCCTGGCACACAGTAGGCCCTCATTAAATATTATTGGTATGAGTGAATAAGCTAGTCACTCTCAAGGACTCCAGTACTCTGATACTTCTAATACTTCTATAAATCAGACCTGCGGTCTTTTCTTCCTTGAATCTGAACCTATCATGAAAATGCTGAACGTGCCTGGGGCGCCTGATCTGGATTTGAAGAGACCCCAATGACCAAGTCTACCAGGATTCATAATGAACAATGCTTCTCTTGTGTACATGGTACCTTGAAATTTCATCGGAACATTTTCCTACCATCTCACGCCCCTAAGAAATGATTATAAGCTAGCCACGTGGGCCCACAAATGGTGTGTGGACAACACTGAGCCCACACTCTTGGGCATCAAAAATCAGCTCAGAGTGGTTGCACCCCATTCACATGGACTACTTGTCTCCAGTTTGCTGCAGTCCCCGCCCCTCCTTAATGCCTTCCTGCAATTGTGAGCAAGCGTCAGTTGCAATTTATCATTGCAATTGTGAAATATTTCCTAAGGTTGGAAGTCTCTTAAACAAAAGTAGGAAAACAGAAGAATTGGTGCTTTAAGAAAATGGGAGAAAGATTTTTTTTTTTTAAAAGGGAAATAGAGACTGTTTTGATATGTTTGCTATGGAACCACCCAACAGGCTTGACTCTTAATGTTTCCTGCCCCCTCTTGGCATCTCAGTTAGCTCCTCTGTGTTAGGAAGAGGGCCCTGCAGATTGGATCACTCAGCCATCTTGAGTTTCTGCTAAATTGAGGAATATTTAGGTTTTCTTTTCTTTCCTTGCTGTTGTTTGGGTGTCAACTTATTTTGTGACACTTAACGTTATACAAGCAATGCTTTGAGTAGTATTTCTACAGGATAATAATTCATAAAAAAAAATGGTGAGAAATTGCTGCTCCTCCAGGATCAGAAATGGTCATCTGATTTGAACGCATTAGAGCTACAGTCCCCCAACCCCGGATACCCTTACTGGTCCATGGCCTTAGGGACTGGGCCGCAGAGCTCCGTACCCTACCTACCCCATTCACCCCACCTGAGGAAAAATTGTCTTCCACGAAACTTAGGAAGGTGGGTGTGGCCCCACAGCAGGAGGTGAGCAGCGGGCACAAGTGAAGCAGCTTCATCTGTATTTACAGCCGCGCCTGGTCACTCGCATCACCCCCCGAGCTCCGTACCCCGCCCCGCCCCCACCCCCATCCATGGAAAAATTGTCTTCCACGAAACTCATCCCTGGTGCCAAAAAGGTTGGGTACCGCTGCACTGGAGCATTTTCTTTCTGATTATATTTATATACTACGATATGTTTCAGTCAGTCTCTATCAGTAATAGGTACTATAGGGAAAATGCACTCATGGTTAAATAAGATTAGAAAACACAGGATGAAATAAAGGCCCTACTATAAATTATCCTCGCTTTTTTTATTTAACATAAAAATAACTCAAAAACCAAAAAAAAACAGACATTGTGAATTTCCAAAGGACTAAGGGCTCGGTGGACCCAGAGGATTCGGCATATATTATTTCCAAACTTATTTTATTTGCTTATAGACACCCCATTTTAAAAAATATTACAACGGATCAGTTGGGCCAGTACCATGGTTTTTTATCTTTAGTCTGCTGAGAATACATTTCCTACATTTTGGACATCAACATTGTTTTTTTTTTTTTTTTTGGAGAGAGTCTTGCTCTATCACCTAGATAGAGTTCAGTGGTATCATCATAGCTGACTGCAACCTCAAACTCCTGGGCTCAAGTGATCCTGCTGCCTCAGCCTCCTGAGTAGCTGGGACTACAGGCATGTGCCATGATGCCCAGCTAATTTTTCTATTTTTAGTAGAGTTAGGGTCCTTGCTCTTGCTCAGGCTGGTCTCGAACTCCTGAGCTCAAACAATCCTCCTGCCTTGGCCTCCCGGAGTGCTTGGATTACAGGTGTGAGCCACTGCACCTGGCCCCATTTTGCACATCAACTTTAACTGGGTCCATGAAGATAATAGTACAAAGATATCACTTACATCCTGGATTCCTAAAGATAGCACTTACATGAACATGCTAGATAGACTTTTAAAAATAACCGCTAATATCTCACATTTATTAAAATCTTATCACTGCAAGGCATTATACCAAGTTCTCTCTGAATATTTTGTCTTGATCTTTACAACCCTCCCCCCCCAAGGCAGGTAAATATTATCCCCATTTTATAGATGTGGAAATCAAGGCATTAAGACGTTAAATAATTTGCTCGAGATCCCATTTGGAAGGAGCGAAGTTAAACTATCAGGAAAATATTTCATGTATGTGTGTTTTTTGGACATTTGTTCCATCTAGTGATATAAAGAAATAGCTAACATTTATTTAAATGCTTATTATGAGTCAGACACATATGAATTTTATATGTAATTTAATCCTCTATGAACTAAATGCTCCTATAATTCTGTGTACAGTGTAGGCATTAAGGTTGAGAGAAGGCACGTAACTGATCACACAGTAAGTTGCGAGGCCAACTCTGCACATCTGGGCTGCTGATGTCTATGCACTTAACTGCTATTCCAGATGCTGCAGAGATGTGCCTTGAACACCTGTTCCTAACGAAGTTCCCTGAAAAATACTGACGTGTAACTGGAGTTTAAAAGCACAGAAGGAAATAGAAGGGTGCTTACCTAAAGCATCAAAACTGCATCACTAAGACGAACTGAAAAAAATTCCAGTCTTTTAACAACCACAGTGAAGGTTTTCCTAGGCTTTCAACATGTTTGCGTGTCTATTTTATTCTTTATGCATAAACCACTGACTGCTAGGTTTTTCCCTTTTAAAAAAAAATAACTTGTCAATGAATTGAGTGTGAGAAATTACACCACCAGCTAGCTGGCCACGAGTGGTCCCCAACACGTGATTGCAGCTACTGGGAACACATGGGCATTCCTGTTCTGGGTGACATCTTCCTCCCTCTGGAAGTGGGTGTCACAGCTATAAGGTGAGCTCACCTTGCAACAAAGAGGTGGACAGATTCTTCGAGAACGTAACAGAGGCCTGGAGGAAGGCTCGCTTGGAGAGAAAAATGGGAAGTGAACGCCAGAGCTTTACAAAGAGCCCCTACAAAAGTAGGCCCTTGTAAAAGTGAATAATGACCTGCATAGACTAGTTCCTTCATGCTGAGCTCAACACACATCTTTAAACATAAGATTGTCAAGGAAGCAGGTACTTGGAAACCCTTTCATCTTAATTAAAGTTATGTGGGCTGCGGAATACTTTTCCTTTATATTAAGCTCTTATTCCTGTGGAGAAATTTCTATTTGTTTTTTATCTAATTTGAGCTTCAAGGTTAATCTCGGTTTAAGACTTTCACTCACTGGGAGAGACGGTCCATCCGGTTTGCCCTGATCCGTGTCTATGCGAGCATCCTCCAGGCCCCTGCTGAGCTCCAAAACCTCTCGCTGGCTGTGCATTCTTTACCCTGTTCTCTTGCACAGACAGAGGGGGCTGTGGATCTGGGAAGGATATACGGAGTGGGCAGGATTTTGAGAAAGGTCACAAAGCTTTCTATTTTAGGGAACCACATGCTGCCATCCTTAAATGTGGAGTTTTCTGATAAAACTTGCTGTGATGTGCAGCCAGAGATTTGCTTGCTGGGGGAAGCAAGAGGAAGGAGGAGACATGGGAGACAAAGAGAGGGAACACATTTCATTCCGGAAAGAGGTTTTCCTAGACTTTGCAACAACTGAGGGATTGGGTTGCTTGGCACGCCATGCTCCCTAATTTTCTCCAATAAATATATGTTGGATTGGATAGGACTGATGATGGCAATGACTTGTGCTTTTGATTTCAAAAAGAAAGCGAAAAGCATAAATAAGTTGCAGAAGATCTAACTTAGGATCTAATTGGAGTTGCTTAGCATTTTTTGTTTGAGTGCCTGCCTTACCTACAAAATGGCAAGGTATCTTAAATCATCATTATGTCATCAGTGCTTGAGAAATAATACGTGAAGAAAGTTGGTGAGATAAAGGTAGATTCTGATGTATCTGGTCTCAGCCACATCCTGAAACTATGACCACGACAGACATCATTACCTTACCATGGTGATGATCTTTCCACCTGTAGCTGGATGTAACCTCAAAACCCTTAACAATGACCTTCAGTTACTAGAACCAAGCAATCAATGTTGGGATGCGAGATAAAGCCTATTTATCATTCTGGGCCCAAAATTTCACTTTTCCAAGGTATGGAAAAAATATTTGGTCTTTATGTAATAGATACCATTCACTTTCCTACGGAGGTTGACCTCGTTCTCTTTCCCTCCTCCCAATTTTATCCACTAGCTGGCTTAGAATCCCATTAGTAGTTTTTTTATATTGCCTCCAGGAGTTTATGTGGCACAAGTCCATGAAACTTCTGGTAGACCACCGACCCAGGAGAAGACAGAATTCTGACTAAGCTATTCACATTTATACCATCATGAGTCAGAATGCTACTGAAAGGGTTTCTGTAGTTAGTGCATGAAGCAAATCAGTTTTCACTGTAGAGATCTGGGATTGTTGAACATACAACGATGTACTTTGAGGCAGGAAACTCGGATTTATGTTCTTGAACGATCTTGAGCCAATTATCACACAATCAGTGTCTTGGCTTTCCCCATTTATGAGGGGAATGGGCTAATACGCTTACTAAAATCCGTTCTCAGATCTGTTTTATCTCCAATAGGGCAGTGTGAGAAGGAGTTACAGTCGTCATCATATTAATATAAATAGAAATAAAGATATTTTATATGATCAGTTTCTCATTCATTTCTTGAAGGTCAGAATGAGCCAAAGAGAAAAGAAGGGTGAACTAAGAGCAGGAGGAAGACAGGAGAAGTCGGTTCCTCAAGTACTTTCCGATGGCGTGGAAGACAGGCAGGCTCTTTTCTACTAAAAAATCAACATCTCTGCCCTTCCTGCATTTCTGAGACAGAATCTAGACACCATGAAAAGAGACAGGGGATTCCAGGTAATGCTGACATGTGGCTTCACCTTGGTGAAGGTTATGCTTGTAGGAAATAACTTTTTTTTTTTAAGAACTTTTATATATATTTTTCCAGATCTTTTATATATTTTTTTCATATTGAGCGAGTGGAATACAAACCTTGCAATAGCAACTTTACCACATTTGGAGTCTACTTTATAACTGTGTAATTATTTTTAGTTAAACCTTTTTGAAGAGGAAATTCATGTAAGTGGTTCAAAATTGACAAAAAAGATAGATTACTAACAAGGTCACTTCAGTTTCTTGTGTGTTCTTGAATATAAAAAAATAATTCCACTCCTTTTAAAACACATGCATGCATGCATGTGCACACACACACACTTTCTTTCTCTCTTTTAAACTTTTTTTTTTTTTTTCATTTGATATGCCTTGGGATCTTTCTAAATTAGTACATGAGAAGTTTCTTTCTTTACTTTTTAAATTTTAATTATTGGCATAGCATTTCATTATATAGATGAACATTCATTATATATAGCGTTTCATATATAGATTCTTTGTTCATTTATTCTTTAAGAGACAGGGTGGGTCTCGCTATTTTGCCCAGGCTGGATTTGAACGCAAGGCTAAAGCAATCCTCTTGCCTCAGGCTCCTGAGTGGTTGGAACATGTGCATGTGCCAACACGCTTGGCTTCCATTCTTTATTTAATTGGTCCTATTAATGGCCATTCAAGTTGTTTCTAATTTTTTGCTGTCACAAATAATGTTGCAATGCATATTCTTATTTGTATATCATTTTCCATATGTGTGACTTTAACTGTGGGAGAAATTCCAAAAAGGAAAATAAATCAGATCGAAGGATACATGCATTTATAACTTTAGTAGGTATTGCCAAGAGTGTTTCCGTAGGGGTTATATGAATGGCCAATCTCACCAGCAACGTATGGGATTGTCTATTTCTCCTGGCTTTCTAACACAAACTTTGCAAAAGTCCTTTTAACATACATATACAAAACTGTCACAAATTTTCACAAACTGAATATATCCTCTAAACAGCAGCTAGGTTACGAATCAGGACATTTTCATATCACGTTAATAGTGCTTTACCCTACAAATATTGCTTTGCCGGACATACTATGTATCTTGGCTCTAAGTACAAAAGATTCAGTTGAATGCCTTCCCACCTATCACCTGCCTTTTTGCCAAATGATTCCAACAAACAACTTCCCATTCTTTCACAAGGACATTTGAGATGATATCCAACCCTGCCCATGATGTCTGCGTTTGTCTATTGTAGCAAATCATTTTTGTCTTCTACAAATTGGAAAACTGAGGTCATATAAAATGACTTTTGCCAAATTTGGCTTCTGACTTAAACTACAGAGATATGGAGCAAAAGGAATTCATTTTAGCAGGAGAACTCTAGGGAAAACCCAAAGAAATAGTCAACCATACTCTAGAGTACCTTAAACTGAACCTGAACAAAAGCAACTGCTGTGTGAGGGAGATAGGCCGTATACAATAACGTGTTGTGAGCCAACCGGATAATTAAAGGTTTTCAGTATGAACCCAAATCAAACATCAGAGGGCCCACGCTCTCTATCACAGGTGTTGATTTGCGATCAAGAAGCTTTATACAGGCCGGGTGCAGTGGCTCACGCCTATAATCCTAGCACTCTGGGAGGCCGAGGCAGGAGGATGGCTCAAGGTCAGGAGTTTGAAACCAGCCTGAGCAAGAGCAAGACCCCATCTCTACTAAAAATAGAAAGAAATTAATTGACCAACTAAAAATCTATAGAAAAAATTAGCCAGGCATGATGGCACATGCTTGTAGTCCCAGCTACTTACGAGGCTGAGGCAGGAGGATCACTTGAGCCCAGGAGTTTGAGGTTGTTGTGAGCCAAGCTGATGCCATGGCACTCCAGTCTGGGCAACAGAGTGAGACTCTGTCTCAAAAAAAAAAAAAAAGCTTCAGACATAGATATCTCTATTTAGCCTCTTCCGGAGTGACCAGCAACAGGAATTTAAGAATCTTTAGAGATTCTCCACACCAACAGAGGGAAATCCTGCTGGTGATAAGTGAAATGCTGCTGTATACTGTCTCCTTTCTATAATTTGCACATTGCTAATACCATACGTGCCTATAGGCTTCATGACTTCTCTATGAATATCCTGCTCTGGTCTTGGAATTCCTACCTTCTTTATATTTCCAGTTCTCTTTTATCCTCCTTCTATGGTAGTCAAGAGTCAACTGAATTGGTGATGTGATAAGTCATGAAGGAATTACAAGAATTTCACCAAAAAAAAAAAAAAAACAACAAAACCAGAAACCGTGAGAATCTGCCTATCTGATTTCCCTGAGGACCTGCCTGGCTTATTAGTTAATGTAGAAAAACTAGAATGTATGGTATTTAGATTATACTAATTGTATTTATTGTAACTACTTGGTTCCCAGAAAGATGTTAAATGACATACAAAGACAGCAAGATAAAGTAAGGCAGAAATAAGAAAGATCAAGAAAAGGAATCACAGGGGTAGTGGCGTTAAATGAAATGAAGAAAGAGATTTGAACTATAAATGTTTATCACTAAGTCTTTTGCACACTGTGCATGGCAAATATGACTCTAAAATTCTTGGAAGTCAATGTTAGCTCATTAAATATGAAATGTCTGATTTCAAATCAAAAGTGTAGTTTATCATATCTCAAGCAAGAAGCAGTGCAATTAATCAAAGTGTGCACCTAAACTATCCACATAGTGTTGCCATCTTAACAGTAGCTTGTTTATGCCAGCAGCAAAGAAGCCTGGAGAATGAATGACAATGAAATCACGAAAGGTATTTTCCACAGCTCAGAATTGAATATTTATTCCATGCAAGAAGTGGTCCAAAGCCTAGAAGCAGTGGTAGCCAGGTGGTTCAAGGTCTGGTGAATACAGTGGATGACAGAGAGTTTCCAAGACCAGCCTCTGCAGTTTGAGCAATGTCGTTTGAGGAATGTTGTTTGTGCGACATGTGGTCAAGCGTTGTCTTACAAGAGGATTGGCCTGTCTCTATTGACCAATCTCAGCTGCTTAATCGCAAGCTTCCTCATCATTTCATCCAATTGGTTGCAGTGACATCTGCTGTAATCGACTGACCAGGTTTCATAAAGCTGTAATGGATAATACCAGCGCTGAATCATCAAACAGACACCATTAGCTTTTCTTGATGAATATTAAGATTTGGACTGTGTTTCAGCACTTCATCTTTGTCCAAAGATTGTGCCGAATGCTTGTGATTGTCAAAAAGAATCCATTTTTTTATCACAGGTAACAATCTGGTGTAGAAATAGTTTGCCTTTATGTCGTGACAGCAAAGAAAGGCAAGCTTCGAGACAGTTTCTCTTCTGATGCTCATTTAATTCACGAGGAACCCGTCTATCCAGCTTCTTTACCTTGCCGATTTGTGTCAAATCGTCCAATGTTGTTGGAATAGTGACGTCAAAACTTGCTGCTAATTCACGTGTAGGTTGAGATGGATTCGTTTCCACTACAGCTTTCAGCTCATCATTATCCACCTTGGTCTCAGGTCACCCACGTGGGACATTTTCAAGAACAAAATCTCCAGAACGGAACTTCTCAAAACCATTATTGTACTGTGTTCATTAGTCACATCCTTCCCAAACACTTTGTTGGTATTTTGAGTTGTCTGCACTGCATTGGTTCCAAGACGGAACTCATATTTGAAAATAACATGAATTTTTGACTTATCCATAGTTTCACAAAAATTGCTCTAAAATTTATTTTGAAAAATAATCATAAGCCAAACTGTGCATTTGAAAGACTGAGGATATACCTTTACTATAAAAATAAAACAAGAAGTGTCAAAGTGAAATGTCGGAGATAGCAACTGTCAAACTTAGTACTTAAGGAAATCGGACATTTCATACACTTAATAACCTAAACTAGCAATAGGGAGACATGAAAAGTTACAATCTTGGTACACGCCACAAGATAAACATAAGCCAGCTTCTTCGGAAAGGCACGTTTTTTGATACTAAGGCAAGAAAGAAAAGTCTGCAACTGTTCTCATAAGCAAGGTGCTTAGTAATGTGAACAAGGTCTGTATAGCAGGTGTAACAAAGCATTTCTCAAGGCTCTAGCTTATTACTGTCTTTAGTCAGATTGCATTGTACCCAAGAACAGTGTGATGTAGGATCACAGCTTTCTAATGATCAGAGGCAAACATGAGATGTTCCAGAAAAAAAAAAAAAAAAAATGAATGAACCACATATGCACCATTAAAAAAAAAAACGGTCCAGGATTATTATGGGTGTAGATAGTGGTTTGTTTAGGTTTCCATCTAGGGTTGCAGACATAAGTTTTAATAGTCTGTTGAGCTGAAGAAGATGCATTGTTATCCTCTCATTAAAGAATGAGGCACTTAAGGAGGTCTCAGAATTTTCCTGAAGACAATTCACCTGCTGCTCAGGAGTAGTTAGGGGCCTGGATTTACCTGGGACCATGACTTAAGATTTTCCTTAGGAAATGATTTCAGGTTTATTTCACACACTGAAAAATAGGCAATCGGAGGCCCAAAGATTTGCACTCTAGAGCTTGAGAGCCATTTGAGTTCACCTTACATTTAATAGCAAGAAATCTCAGCAAAGTCCCCAGAGGATGTCTGTTGTCAGTCACAGTATTTCCTGCGGTGTTCTCCCACATAAACTAGTTGTACAAATATGTCTTACTCTGAGGACACAAATAAAATTTATACAATGCATAATTTGTATTATCAGGCATGATCTTAATAGCTAAGCTCTAAATTAGACACAAAACCTTTTTCTAATTGCAGAATCTTCTCTGATGCGCAGGAAATATAATGTAGGCACTGAAACTCTAACTGTAGAAAAATACGCCTTAGTAGAATGAGATCAAATATAGATCTACTATTCTTTCTGTACTTGATCTTTTGTGTTTGATCATAAATGCACATTGTGAAGAGATGCCTCATACCTCCAAGCTAAACACTGTTTGCTACTCATTAGTGATTTATAAATGATATTTTCTCCCTGGTGACATATCTTTTGATATGATTCTCTAATAATAACATCCACCAATATTAAAATAAGAACATCCCCATGTATTGTGATCATCTTCAACCACATTTTCTCATGAAAATTAAATTTTAGCACACCAACTGATATCGTATGCATATATTTGTCTACCATCATTATGAATCTCCTAAGGGTCTCTATAAAATGATAGTTTTGCCTCTTTGCAGTAATTCTACCTAATGCTCCAAAGCAAGAAACTAATTACATGCTGACTTTTCACTAACTTTGATCTTTCAAATATCATACGATGGAGGTTCTATAGGTAATCATATAATTACAATTCACTAAATGAGTTGAAATTAGCCATAAACCTTTTTATTTAAATTGTATTAACTGTTTCTTCAGTAACATTGTCTGCACTTCTACTCTTTCCTACATAAGTTTGCCGATATAAGATTTCAAACTAAAATCTGATTATGGTCACTAATGTTTATAACAAATGCCTCATTGTAACACCAGAAGCACCAATGAAGACGAATATGCAAAGAATTTCTTAAAATATGCTTAAGGAAAGGCCAAGGATAAACTGTAGTGGTAGAAGGAAATGACAGAAATTTCTCAAGGGAATGTTTTAGTCAGCAAGAAAAAAAAATGACCTCACTTGTGTTTTCCCATTGAGTTGGTGCAGTATTTCCTGAAAGAAAAATTGAAGACAATTGTTCCTTTCAGTATACCATAAGACTATCTAGAGAAAGGGGAAAAAAAAAAATCTTGGATTTTACATTGGAAAATACCAAACCCTTCACTCCAGACTAATGGGAATACTAAGGATTGCCTTTTTGAAAAAGATATGATCACTAAATTAAATTTCCTTTGTGCCAAACAGCCAATATTGTTGGTGATGTTTAAGTTCCTATTATAAATTTTTAAAATTTCATGTACTATTCTTGGAAATTGTCTTTAGTTGGCCCTGAATACTTTATCTTGGTGTATTCAAAATGCCAGACCAGTGGTTCACAACGTGGGTGATTTTGCTTCCCCTTTGAAAATATCTGGAGGTGCTTTCATTCGTCCTGACTTGTTCTACAACACAACCCCCAAGATAAAGGACTACCCAGCCTGAACTATCAACAGTGCTGGCCTTGAGAAACCCCACCCTAGACCACATAAAGCAAAGCAAATCTAGATTAGTAATGACCTTGAAAAGCTTTAAAATTCAGAAATTTAAGCCTTCGGGGTGAGCAAAGTGGTTGTGAATTTCCTGTTTAAAATTGACCCCCAAAAGGTATGGAAAGGAAACATTCCATTGTTTGGAAAACAGACTTCTACCTTTCCCATGTTTATGGACCTTATTTATCTAATAATATGCAGAACCACACAAGATCCTGACCATCACATTCACATTAAAGCTGAGCAAACAAAGTGTGTTTTGACTTGTCATCAATCATGACATGTGATCACAGGGAATATTGTGTGCAAGAGGCAGTTGTTTTATCTGGAGCCTCAGCCTTTAAAAAATTCAAAACAGTAAAGTTGTTTATTTGACACCACTCTTGACCTGACTGCAGTGTTTCATTCTAAGAGAAAGTAAAACATACACTGCTTTCTTATTATTTGTAATTATATAGGAAGTCTATTTCTCTGGTGAACTTTGCTATGTTCCTGAGACCAGAAAGAAAGAGGAAAAGCTTAATCCCCACCTCCAAAACTCCCAACAAAGTGGGGTGAGTAGGACTAATCATTATTTCCAAGGCATGTCTAGAACTAACAGCAACTTCTCATTTTATGAGTCCTCAGGAGTATTAGGGATTCATTCAGCTCTGGGAATTGCATCTCTTTGGAATCTTTCAGTCCAAAGAATGAAATTATATACGCAGGAATAATAACTTGAAAACTGAGCTTCTGAAACACATCCATCAACCCAACACGCAGGCTTTGGGCTCTGTGGGGTGGCTCGACCCCACTCTTTCAGACATGTACCTCACCTATTCTCCAAATCTCCTGTTTTTGCTCTATCAGACTCACCTCTGATTGCCATTCCCTCCATTCTGTTTGAAGACTCTTATATCGACTTTGGTGGCCTGGGAATGTTTGTGTGTGGGGGCATTAACTGGCCTTCCAGTGCAGGGCTAAGAGGACTGGCCCTGGAGACACAAGTCTGTGTCCCAACCCAAGCACTGTCATTTATGTCCCAAATGGTTATCTGCAGCGACTTGGCTTTCTAATCAATGATTGGCAGGATCTAGTCCAAAGCACTCTTGGGTTGATATTTTCTTTAATGTATTTGGACAAATGCCATGCAAATTCAACTGTCATTTCTTTTTTATGCAGGACACAATCACTTGCAAACTACTAAGAAATTAATGAGCCTAGCTAAAACCTGATTTTCATGAGCTAAAATGATTATGCATTGAAACTATCACTTGAGTTTCTTGAGAACTCAAGTATCTTGAGAAGGCAGGCAAACCAAGCTTCTCTCCCTTACATATGTGCACACACAGAAAATCCTATCAGTACCTAAAAAGTGGGTACCAGCGCTGTGCTTTTTGCTTATTTTTGTTTTCTTAAAATGGTATAAGTGGGATGTGGTCAAAAACCTTACAGAGGCACTGCTCTGTTTCCTCATCTTCCATTTAGGACAGTTGGACTAGCAGATTTTAAAGTACGTGCCAATGATTTTTTGGGGGGAGGGGTACATTTACAAATTCAAGTCTACCTTACTTTCTCTTGGGTCAACTATACTTTGTGATAGGGTTAGAAAAGGGAGACAGGGTATTAACAAATTTGACATTCTACATTACATAAAAAGGAAGGCAGTATTTTGGATGCAAAGATAGTCAACAAATTATTTTGATTCATTAAATTCCTTTGATTTGCCTGAGGAACTTGATACTTTCTCTGCTTGGAATGGCACATGCACCCTGTCAAATGCTTCTTACCTGTTGGGACTCAGCACCCCTTCCCCAGTACCAAGAGTTCACGCCTTCCTCTGGGCAACCCCTACCCTAAAGCATAAACCCACATACACAACTATCCTGCTGTTCTGTACTTTCAACAGTTTTATGGAGGTATTATCATCACAAAATTCACCAGTTTAAAATGTACAACTCAGTGAGTTTTAGTAAGTTTACAAAGCTTGCAATCCCCAGTTTTAGAACAATTCCATCACACCAAAAACAAAAACAAAAAAAACCCTCTCTTGCCAATTCACAATTACTCCATATTCTCACCCACTCCAGCACCAAGCTACCACCTCCCACTAAATAGTCTGCTTTCTGTTCCATAGACCTCATGTTCTCCTACCTGGCCCCCTTTGGGATTGCCCTTGAGAAGACTGCAAGCTCCTTGAAGGCATGGATTTTTTTTTTTTTTTCACCTTTTCTTTCCAACTCCTTAGCATGACTGCCAGAACGTAGGTAATAAATATCAGGTAATATTTACCAAAACTTCCATTTATTTGAAGCATATAATTCAGATCGTCACAAATTCCCTCCAATTTAATTCCTAAAACAATCATCGGATAGGTACTACTTTTATCCCCTTTAGAAATAAGGATATAGCCTTGGAGAGATTAAGGAAGCTCCCCCCACCAAAGCCATGTCAGGGTTTGAAGTCCAGGTTGTCTAAGTCCAAAGCTGAATGAGTGAATGAACGAATAATGAGGATTGGAGTTTTTACTCTAGGATAGGATTTCTTAATTCTAGAGAGGATTCTAACAGAGAGCTCGTGAATTTATCTGCAATGTTTCAGGTGCATCTGGTATACATTCCTGCAGCAATATCCATACATTTCATCAGAATTTCAGAGGTAGCCCCATCCAAAAATGATTGAGCTGCCTCGTGTCCGTGCTGAGAAGGGCTGTGAGAGCCGTGAGTCCTGATCCTTCTATGTATTTCTATCCTGCTAGAGTAAAAAAGGTGGACACAACCTCCATGCTATGTTATGCGGGTCACTATTTGAGCAAGGTTTTCTAAGAGCCCACTTGTCTCAACTGTATTCCATATTCAAAATGAGGACGTTAATCCTACCTTGTGTATATCAAAGGAAACACCTTCCCACTCTTTGCCCTTTCTTTGTTCCAAGCTGCCTGTCATGGCAATAAAGTTGTTGGGGAGAAAAAAAAATTCAAATGGGAGAAAGGCTATAAATGGAGAACCCTTTAGATCCTCTCTTCTCCCTGGAGTAAAACTCTTCCTTCTCCCCCAGAGCAGGGGTAAGTTAATTGTATTTGAATGAATAATTCTAATAAAGCAGTGACCTTTAATGCCAACTGGTGTTTTTAATTTTGATTCACTGTCAGTCACTCCAGCGTGCACCACCTCAGGATGTGAGAAGTGGAAAGACCAGTATGTACACAGAGGAGAAAAACAAACATGCAGAGCTGGGTGCTGCTGGCAGGTAAACACATAGATGGTAGCCGGCAGATCTTACAAAGAGATGCAGGGCGGAGACTCCTTGCAAAGGGGTCAGGGAAACGTGGAAAATAATGAGAACCACAAGCATGTCAAAAATCCAACTCGAAAATATCCTTCTCATCAAGAAGAGAATTCATTGCTCGTTGTGTAAAAATGTAGAAATGACAGAAAAGCGGAAAAAAAAAAAAAAGGCAATGGAGAAAAACAAAATCCAAAATAAAATAAAGCCATCTGAAATCTCATCATCTTGAGACAATCACTACTGTTATGATATTCTGGAATATATCCTTCCAGTCTTTTTTCCCTGTATTTATATACATATTTGAAATAGGTTTCAGGTCCATTTCATATACATATATAAAACATTTCCTATATGTATGTAAATATCATACAGGTATATACATTTATATATTTGAAAAATTATACTGTGCACAGTGCTATGTCACTTGCTTGAGGAACAAATCTTCAGTTTGTTCATCTTGAAAATTCTTTAGTTGTGCGAATTACAAAAATAGCAGATGTCACTTCCTTAAAAATAAATAGTTCAAATAGTACAGGATCATCTAAAGCAGATTTCAAAACTCAGATGCCTAAAGGAGTCAGAGAGACATTTAACCGAGGGTAGAGCCCCAGGCAGGCGCTGTGGCAACGGGAACAGGGGTCTTGTGTCACCTAGGCAGCCCCTGCCAAGGCTCAACCACAAAGTGGGTTCACTGTCGCCCACTCTTCAGACTGTAAGCCAGAGCTCTGTATTTTAATAAATCTTCACATTTTAAAATAATAGCAACTACTTTAAATTAAAACTCATGGCCCGAACTTATCTCCGGGCTGCATTTAGCCTATAGGGACTGACAATTGTCAACTCTAAAGTAAAACGAGTAGCTTCTCCCCCCCCTTCCCCCAACACCTCCTGATTCCAACCAGCCTAACAATACAGTGTTTATCCTTCCACAGAAGCTGGGTGGTTTTACTCAATGTATATTACAATTTAAACAGAGCACAATATTCCATTTGAATTCTTTTCTCCCCTCACAACTTCTCAAGAAATAGTAATGTAAAATGAGAAATGTTTATGGTATCTTCCACAAGAGATCAGAGGATCTCTTTCAAGAGATGTTAAGAGTATTTGCCATGGAAGAGGCCTCCATATCAATGTATTTATGTATCTATTAATGGCATCATTAAAAGCATTTTATTTCAACTCGGTAAACATTTCTTGTGCATCTACTATGCTTGGAAATAAATGGGACTACCACTCAGCCCATATGCAAAAGTGTGTTTATTTATGCATCAGCATGCAATTGGGTTCCTACTTTGGAAGCACCGCTGTAAGCACTAGGCAGAGAGCAGTGAAGAGACAAGAACGTGTAAGAGTGTGTGTATGGGGATTGGGTGTGGGTGGTAGGAGCAGGTTACTAATGAGCATGCCTCATTCCCTACCACCAAAGAGGCCCCATACCCCAGAGGAGAGTGTATGAGGACCAGGGTCTCACCAAAGCAGCTTCTCTTAACCTTAACATCCTATGCATATGTTGGACTCTATTATATATCTTTGATTGCTTTTAATACAATAATAGCAAAGTTTTAATATGCTGCTCAGTCAAATGATTTAACTGCAAGGGACACCTTGCCACTTGAGAACTAGTCATTTCTAGGTTCTGAAGCTTGTGCAGAGTATCTGTGGCTGCTTGTGGGTCCGAGTGCCAGTCAGTCCTGTTTCTTAGAGATGCCAGTTCTCAGCTCCGGGCCTGCCAAATCTCAACCTCTTCCATTACAGGGCACAGAGATAGTCCAACAGGGCAGGGAGTACGTTATAGACATTATGTGAGTATTTTCCATTACAGACAAACAGGCCTCTTGGTTTAGTTTGGGGACGAGTTCACGACAAGCACAGAGTGTTGTCCTATTGGAGGCATTTCTCCAAGTTCTATAAACTAAATTGCACTATTAAAATATTTCTGGCTATCTCGTCAGACAGTACCTTCCTTTATGTCTGTCTCCCCACTGCCTACTGACATGCTTAGGCATTCAAATGTCGAATAAATGGCCTGAATGTATTGGGACATGAAGTATTTTAGAACCTAAAGGCAACTTGACCCCTTGATACAATCCTTTCATCCGAAGGCCTAAGACATCATATTCCAGAGAGGCACAATAACTTGTTCAGATCACACAGGTATGTCAATTTAAATGCATCCCAAAGACATTTTACTGGGGAAAAAGAAAATCAATCAACATCATTCCAGGATATAGAAGTCTGATTATTTTTGTAGCCAATAGAAATGGATGTTTGAATTACCCTTAACGCACTTAGATAGGTTAAAATGCAACCTATATCTGACATTTCAAAAAATTGGGGGTGACAAATATTCATGACTGCTTGAGTGACAATCTACAAGTGTGGCATACTTCTATGTTTAAGGTTTATTAACACACTATGAAACAAAAAGACCACATGGTATAACATTCAGGAAGGTGTTTAATATTATCACTGTTGGCAACAATGATTAGAATATGGTTTTAATGTCTAATTTGATTCCAAATGTATTTCATAGTGAGACTCTAAAATGATTCACTATATATGATTTTGACTAAAATAATATTTTGTTAGACTCTAATAGGATGTTAATACCCCTATGAGCCAGGCTGGCTCCATTCAGTGTTCATCTTAATTAACTAATATTAACCATCATTAGGGTTTTATATGGTACAATGCACATTACTTCAGAACTTCCACCCAGACCACGTGGAGCTAGATCATAATACATGTTATCAATCATCAACTTCCCCGAGCTTTCTTAACACCTAGCTTTTATTTTAAAAGTTAAGGTCAATGTTAAGTGTTACACTTCAGCTGAAAAAGTTTTAAAAAAATCAATGTTAATTAACAATGTTAATTAAATGTTAATCATGTAAATGAAAGCATTTTTCATTCACTTGCCTAGTAAATTATAGTCAGGTAATCTCCCATATATTACTTGAGATGACAAAGGAAAATGGCATTCACTACTAGGGAATGGGGAGAAAAATTGGATAAAACAAAACTAAATAAAAACTTACACATGGAAAGTGGGGGTTTTCTTGGCATGGAGAATCTACTTTTATTTCCAAAGTTCTCACTGAGTGACACAGGGAAGGATATAGAAAGAATAAAGGCGCATATTTTGAGTTAGTGTGATATTTGGAAGGTCTTTTTTCCAACTAAGCTAATCTTGGCCTGCCAAAAGATGCAGACCATATATACACTTGGCTTCAGTATTCTGAGTTAATGAAAATAAGGTATTTCGAAACAGTATTTTAATATTTAAGAGTATTACAAAGCAGCTAGGGACCCATCAACCAATAAGACTGTTTGGAATGGTTAAAACATTCCTAATGTACAGGCCTGCTTCATCCTTATTCTATTGGCAATAATCATTGCTACCAACAGGGAAGCTGATCAGAAAATTAAATCTTCTGTGATTTTTGCAAACTGTACTGTGGTTCTGAATTCTAAGTTACCAACAGTGATCTTTGTGTACTGACACTTTAGTCACTGCTGAACAACAAATGTATAAGTGCCTGCTGGTGTCAAACCCTGTGAAAAGATATTGATGTGAATTATATATATGAAATCCTTTCTTATTCCAGTGGTAGTCAGGTAAAATATTAGACCCTGAAAAAGAAATATATGTGCACACACATTGTCTCCTACAATTTAGGGGTCACTTAGGCTACTAAATTAATTTCACAGACAAGAATCTGGAGGTCCAAAGATGCTAAAGAATGTAGCCAAAACTGGCCGGACGTGGCGGCTCACAGCTGTAATCCTAGCACTCTGGGAGGCTGAGGCAGGAGGATCGCTTGAACCCAGGAGTTTGAGGTTGTAGTGAGCTATGATGATGCCACTGCACTCTACCTAGAGCAATAGAGCAAGATCCTGTCTCTACAAATAATAAAAAAATAATTATATATATATATATACATACACACATATATATAGTCAAAATCATAGCTATGTAAGGCTAAACCACAATGTTGTTTATTTTACCATTTATTCTTCTGAGTCATCTGAAAGGAGTCTTGCTTTTATTTATCTGAGCAGCAGGACAAGCTTACTTGTCCATGTTGCCCTTCGATCTTTTCATTGTGACCCACAGGACAGATAATCATAGTGGACATTTGTTACTTTTTGGCTTTCCTCTTGAGTAGCAGCATTCTAATTTCCTTTGTGGAATGCTCTGTCCACCCCATTGTGTGTGGTCTTGGTGGTGGCCAGTCATGGTGCCCTGCCTTCCCTTGGCCAATTGGTGACACCTGACTTGTACTACGCCAATTAGATCTTTTCTCTTGGCAGGCTGAAATGTAGGAGGAATGATTCAAGGAGGAAACAAAACATAAAAAAAACCGAACCAGAAACTCATTAATCCAGCAGTGGATTAATGTTGACCAAACTGTTCTATAGTCCCACAGCTGAGAGCATTCCGGCTTTTGCCTGCATTTGCTGCCTTTCCTTTAATTCCACGAAACACATAACCCTTGCGTCATTCCTTTTCTACTTGAGTATGTTTCCATGGCTTGCAACTCAAGACTCCTAACTAAAGAAATGACCCCCATGTGTCTGTCATTTCAGCAAAGACTGGCTGAGGTTTGTGAGCAGTTTGAGGGCAACAGCTGTAACTCTCTCCCTACCAGTCCATACTTGAGAAAGATGTATGAGACATAGGGAAGACTTCTCTTCTCTGCTCAACAACATAGTTAACTTGTTCACAGACTTATATTTTAATCAGCAGCAGGAAAAAAAATCACTTGTATTGCACCTTGCCTTACACTCAGGCATGCCCCAAATGTACATCTGTCTCATCTCTAACCATTGTGCGATCTGATGCTTTTGGCTTCGCTTTCTGTGGTCAGAAAAGTGGGAAAGATGACTTTTAAGGAAACAACCAAGATGAATGACTTCCAAAGGAAAATGTTTCAAAGAGAACATTTCTTCTTCGATTAAAGTGGGTAATGAAGTCATCTAAGAAAAATTGACATACTCAAGTCGTTTTCGAGGCTTTCTCCATTTGAGGCACTAATCCTATAGCTAGGAGGGGAGTAGGAGAAACCACCTCTATTTAAAAACTTCTGGATTCTCTTTCTCTACTCTTATCTGTAGAAAACACACACTAATTTCAAGGGGAAAATACTTTCTCAGAGATCCAACTCTCGCCTTTCAATTCCAGCACCTTCTGTGAGCACAGATTTCCTCCTGAAACATCTGTGTGTATCTGTATCCACTATTAGAAAATAAGCCATTTAAGAGAACATTCTAGATTTAGGGTGCCTTTCGGTGCCTTCTATTTAACAGTCATAAGCCATTAACCACTTAAATTGCCAGAGTATACTTACAAGTCAAGTATAAGTCACCATGATTGGCAATCGGAAATGCCTACTCAGTTTATGAGTCTTTTCCCATCCTTTCCGGGGAGACAGATCAGTTCTAGAACATAGTAATGTGAAGTTTGCATATTTGTTGTTGAAAAGGCAATCCTGAAAATTCCTCTCTTGGGGTGAGTTTTGTTTCCAGAGTTCTGCATCTAGATTGGCAGGATTCTCGGGACTGTTAACTAAAGTGCCACGCTGACAAGGGTCAGAAGGAGGACTTGTCTACAGGGCATGCACAGGAGGGATTCGCAGGGGCCTGGCAGAGCCACACCCGCTGGCAAGAATGAGGGCCCCCGAAGACACGGAGGTAGCTCTGTGATTATTAATCGAGGGCACTTGCCCCAGACAAAACAGAATCTGGAATCTTCTGTTGGGTCGGGGACCAGAAAAGCAAGTGGCAACTTTTTTTGTTTTGGAAATTAGTAACACCATTTAATAGACCCAACTATCCTCAATAACATAGGGAATTGAAGAACCAAACACATTGGATTTTTTTTTCCTGAATTAGTAAGTCAAGTCATCACCATAATGAAACCAGAGGAAGGGACCTCTAGAAATTCTTAATCTTATTTAAATACTTGTTTAGTGTAGGGTCACCAATCAAGGACACAGGAATCACAAACAGCAATTTGGATAATGTGATTTGCTACTTGTAACAGGACTTACAGGGTGGAATCAAAGGGGGAAAATTTAATGTTAAGGGGTACACTCATAATTTGTCTTTGGAATTTTGGTTCAAGAACAAGATGAGTTATTACTCCTGGGAAACTTGCATTGGAATTTCTGGGATGATTTCTCCTCCCATCCTGTAGCTCTAAGATAAATGTACCCCATCTTAAAGGAGGTAACTTTATTTTGAGAGCATTTTTACTTCGGTAGACAAAAGAAATGCTGACCTCAAAAAGAAGAAAATTCCTATGGAATAGAATTGGTCACCAAGGAATCTGAACCTTACAGAATTTTGAAAAAAAAAAAAAAAAAAAACTTAATTTGAAAAATTAAAAAGTGGTAAACATCTCAGTTGTATGTTATGTCGGTATGGGATAAACATGGAACTTCTTGGTAACTAATGAAATTCTTCGGTCAAAGGATTTTATGCATAGAAATGTATTTTGTTTAGAAATAAACTATTCCCATGTAGAGTTCAGAATCTCTCCTCACCTCCAGCCTTCCTCCATTTAGTCATTTAAAAATTTCTTAAGGAAACTTTAAAAATAAAAGGTTTTAAAGTCAGGAGCATCTGGCACTGTCTGTTTTATAATACTGATAACAAAAATAAATGGAACAGCACATGCGAATAGCTCAAGCATCTTTTATGGTTAAAAATAAACAAGGATTTCTCCCTTGCCATTCATTCATTTAAAAATATATCTGAATGAGATGCTTGTTTTTAACTTCAAAGTCCTACATTTTAAATATAATACTTCTCAACCCCAGCTTTAGTATCACAAAACAAGGATGCACAAAGCAAAAATTTTGTGATTACAAGTGATTTCTCCCTCTTTTTTATTCTTATTAATATTACTTAGTTGGCTATTTAATACAACTGGCAGGGTAAATTTGTAATGTAGTTTTGGTTTACAATGTATAACATGTTTGCTAAGAAATGATTTTCAGTTTGATGCCATGATTTTTGTTAAGGAAATAAACCTAATCATGCGTTGAGTTGGTGGTATAGAACACCCAAAGTTTTGTAATCCCAGGGACGAGCTGTGGCCTGGCTAGAGTCTATGGAAATACTGTTCTCTCTTCTTCTTTCTTAAGGACTTGTGCAGTTCTTTGCATGTAGATTTAACTTAGCAACATTTTGATTTGTTGTGCTTTTCTGATTTGCTTTATTAAATTATCAAACCCTTCATATTAAAGCATTAAATAAAAGACTTGGAAAATTGAATTCTGAAGAGCAACAAAATGCTGCATCTGGGAAAATTCTCCTTCCCTTTTCCCCACCCATATTTTGTCCTTATGTGTTTCTGTGTTGGCCTCAGTGTTTGAATGCCAAGTAACAGATACTAGAAGTGACGCGAGTGTGAAGAAGTTGATTGGCCATGTATTAGGTTATTGTCAGATACTATGTTTCTATTTCCATAGGGATGTTGGTTGAGGAAAAATTGGATTTCTCCCTGGAAGACAAAAAAGTCAGTTTGGGCCAATTTAGGAAAAAAGGATTTTCTAAAATTATAGGATAGTCTTCTCTAGCCATCCAAGAAAAAAAACAGTCTTTGGAAGTGCTGGCCTTAACAAGGATGAGAATAGACTCATTTTGGAAAGATGGGGGAGACATTAAACAAATACAGGGTTCAGAAGAATTAGTCCGGCCTGTCTGCTTGATACAGAAACGTGGTGCAGCAGTGCCTGGATTCTAGAACAGAATGGAACCAACGAGGATGATATAAAACATGTCAATCTCCAAACAGATTCATGTAAAACTCTTCCTCTAACATTATTTTGCCTTCACAGCATCTTAATAGCATTTATTTCTGCATCCAAGGCACAGTGAACTTTAGTTTCTAAGTGGCAGCAACTTAAACACACAACTCAGCACTGCCACAAATAAATCCTGCTCCAGAGTGTGTGATACTTTACCCAAAACATAAAAACGGACTGTTTGTTTTGATAGCTTAAGATATTTTTTTTCCTCTATTTTTGCTTTAAGCCTGAGAACTTTGGCATTTGACTAATTTACCATGCATTTAAGGCTGGTAGCAATATTGGGAAAGAAATATGATAATCACTTGCTGCCACAAAGTATTCTATATACTGTTCTCTTTTTCAGCTCCAGTTTCACATGTGTTGGTTCAATGGAATATTCAATAGACATTTATAGGAAATAAATTGAGAGATGAATGTAAACCATATGGCATCTGGAGGTTTATTTGCAAAGTCCCTGCATCAAAGCTTTCTCCAGATCACACCATATTAGCTATGTTTTTCCAGTCCAGCAGAATCAGGAAGGTAACCACAGACTTCCTTGATGGAAAACACATGAAAAACAGAGCAAATCTTAATATATAGCTGGAGTTGCTGGTCAAGGAGTATCCCTTAAAATAATTTTATTACCAGTGTGTACAGCATATTGCTTAGAACTGCATTAAAAACATAGAATAAGTTGATTTTGCTTAGGATTTTCTTCAAAATCATAGGCCACTTCTATTTATTCATTCTAGTAACAATGGGATCACTTTACTAGCATTTTATTAAAATTTCAGGACTATTATTTCAGCTTAGATATATAAAAATCAATTCCAACTGAAGAGAAATGCAACGTTTAAATATAACATACATACAAATGCACATAGGAATGGAGCACATACCTACGTGAATACACTTGTATATATAAAGGCCATCATATTAAGCCTTGGAGAATCACATTATTATAAGTAATATTTAAAAAACATTGATTGGACAGAATGAGAAATGGTTCTCAAACTTAATTTATATATATAAAATTTTTCTCAACCTTGAATGCACTCTGCTTTGTACAGTTGGTTGTGGCTAGCATTACATCTGATATCAAATTAATTCTCATGCAGCCTGTTATATAAATCATTATGAAATGTCAAAAGCTTGTACATATTTTTTTTAAGTTTTCACTTACTTTCCAAATAGTTTCCATTTTTCAGTGTCACAGACTTTTCAGCCACTCGGTCAATTTTAATGATTTTTTATCACTCTAAATTTTTCCCCTCATTTACAGCACATTTGTGCATGTCTATGTGCATGCATTTGGTATGCTGTGGAACACAGGTGACGTGCACAGTGGTCATCTGAAAATTTCTTTCTCTTTTTGCTTTAAATCGAGTGGTCCAATAATTGGCACGGAGAAAAACAAAATGTTTTCACTATTTAAATATGCAACATCTAAGGATGGCCTTTTATAAATAAATCTTAAGGATTAAAACAATAGCAAATTGACTCTCTGACCTCTGCCCCTGTAATACTTCCCATTTTAGAACAGTTGCAAAGCACAATGGTGCCTTGCACTTTTTGGCAATTACTCAATTATGCATCTCAATGATGGTCTTCTCTCCTTTTGCAGGTTAAGCTTTTAAATTTATGGCAGTAAGTTAATGCCACTCACGACTTAAAAATAAAAAAAAAAGGAGTATGTGAGCAACATCACTTAAAAAATATGTGGCTAACTGCTGGAAGCTATTAAAAACCAAATAAACAAAAGAGATTACACTTCAAAGAAATGTCAACAGTTTTTCCTCTCTCAGAACAGACGAGTTTTCTTTACTTATATCCACATCCACATCTGGAAAATGCTTATGGCTTTATACATCTTTTATGGTAAAATGAATTTATTGAGTTTTAAAATTTTCGTGATGGATTAATGCAATCTTCATAAAAGGTAAACCCACACCACACACTAGTAAAAAATCTGTCTTAACACTGAAGAATGATTTCAATAATAAATAACAGTCCAATGTTAATTTCAAGGAACAAAATAATTGAGAATGCATTTGGTTAACTAGAGTTTTTAAAAAATATTATCACATGGAAGTGAAAATTCGATATCTCATTTCTTATGACCTATCTTTATGTTGACACAATTAATTCTTAAGTTGAGGGAAAAATAAAAGAAATAGTTTGTGAAGCCAACTCAAAGCTTAAATGAATATCCCTACTCCAATTAACCAACAATAGACAAAGAATGCAGTAAATTTACTGATAGCAAGATCTCCAAGGGAAGATTTCAAAACAATTAATGGATTTCTATAATTCTTCCTGAAATTATACAGCATGCCTTTGTGGATTTAAAAGGTGAGATTTAATTTCCCACACACAAACATGTGCCTGTTCAGAAGGTCCAAACAACTGACTTCATATGCTACACAGTGTTCTCCCATGGCCCCAAACTGACAGTGTTCATTTGATATTGTTTTACAATTAACTGGGTAGTAGCAACTTGCTCTCTATATAAGCCTGCCAAAAAAAATACCACCTTTGGTATTCAACCAAACATCCAAATCTGGATGACTGACTTAAGTTTAGTAATTTGCAGTTTTGATGGGGGGTGGAGGGAAGACTTGAAATATGGGGGAAGGTGTCATCTTCGTAAGTCAGGCCAAGAATTAAGGGGGGGAGGGGAAACTCCCTGAAACCAGAAGAATGTTTAAAATGGAACAAAATAATTTGGACATAAAGTAAGTGGTCTGTAGTCAATAAAAAAGAGAAAGAAAAAGAAAAATAAACTCCAACATGCCAGCTGCAAAATAGGAAAGTAGATCTATTTTGTTTATTTATAAGTGAGTAGCAAGTAGATTCTTTCGCACTAACTAAACCAGACAGTAATTATAAACACAGGTTGGTTAGATTCCCTGCACCCTATCAAAGGAAGCAAGCTTCTTTCTTTTCCAAACATTGTCATTTGTTTATTGAGCCTCTTTGGGGCTTGGTTTCATTTAAAACTATGTAAGCACACATCTGTTACCCCCAAACAATGTCAACCTTGTTAAGCCAAACCTGAAAACTCATTATATAAAAATTTGCAAGTAACCTAACAGCAATTTTTAGAGTAGCCAGTTAGCATATTGAGTAAAGAATTTGGATTATTTTTGTTCCATTACAGAAAAACCTTGCATTATAGTGTAATCATACAGGAAGCAAACAGTCGCCGCCTCAGTAGTTTCAGATAATTAGTTACCTAAATTTTCTGAGGTGAATTCAATGTACTTAGGCTGAGGAACATTATTGCTTATATTCTGAAATACCACAATACAATCTTGGTTAACAATGAAATTATAAATATTGGAGTAAAACGTCATTTTAGAAATCATTAGGTTTTATCAGTACAGTACAACTGAGTTCCTCATTTAAGGAACTGTTTTATTAAAAAAAAAATGGGGGGCTGTGATATTGCTTATATTAGCTCATGTCAGATATCAGATTTCAAAAAACTTTAACACAGTAGACACTATTAAAACATCATTATTAGAGTTGTCATGCTTGGGTGGTTTGAACTAAAGTGAATTTCGTGTACTTGCTGGGAGAGACAGCAGTAATAAATCCAGGAGTCTGCATTTCTAAGCGGTGACCTAGAGTCCTCAGGAATTGACCTAATGAACTTTCAGGACAACTGGATGGGTATGGTTTTGGGTGGGAGCATTGCGGGGAGGGGCAGAATCTGATAAAAACCCACGTGGCAATATGGATGTGCCACCTGAATTTTCTTGGGCAGCCATTCTAAACAGGATGCTCTCTGCCTACTTTGATTCCTGTGTCACTCAAGGGATCCACCTAAGCTCTTAGGAGGTGAGCAAATCTTGAGCTGCCTATGCTCCTTCCCTCTGTCATGGCAGACATGTCTAATCGATCACCCAACTTTCTCCCAGTCAGCCACTTCCAACCCATCCATCTTCTAGCTGGCATTAGACTGTGAGCAAGCTCCTACAGAGCAAGACCCAAGTCCTACCTAGCACCTTGCATGCTACCTGTCGTGTGGTGGGACATTAATAAATGTTTGTTCAGGGAGTGATTACTTAACTTGATTCAGATGGAAGAATATGATAGTCGGGACTATAGACTGGTGCCAAACTGTGTGGGTTCAAATCCCAGCTCTGCCACTTGCTAACTCTGTTACAACATCCGTTTCTCAGTTTTCTCATCTGTAAAATGTGAGGATGTAATCACTGAGGAATTAAGAAATTGATATAGGTAAAGTGCTTCAACTCAGTGCCTGATGCCTGGTAATAAGTATTGGCTGTGTCATTATGTTCCTCGTTGTTTATTGAAACACCTCGCCCATGTGAAAAAGTTACGTGGAATTTGTCCTGTTAATGGACTCATCTAGTATTCTATACATCTTCACCTCGATGCTAGAATTACCTTTCTGAAACACAGGTGTCAGGATATTCAGTTCTTTAAAACTTTGAAGTGACTCTCCATTGGTGATACAACAAAGTTCATAGCAACCTACGTTACCTTCCAAAAAGTAAGGCCAACCTGTTATTTCAAACCTCTCTTTGACTACCAAACCTCCACCGCCATCTTCCTATACGCCCTGCAACCTTGCTTTCGGGCCATGCCTAAGTTCTTGCTCCGTGTGAATGAGCTATGAGCTCTCTTCTATGGCTTTCTTTGAGGCTTCCTAGTCTCTGTCCAGCTCTGTCTTCTGCATCTGACGTGGGCTTATCTTTCAAGACACAACTCAAATGTTATCTGCTATGTGAAGCATTCCCCAGATTTAATGAACTAGTTTACTTCTCAGCACATTTGTCTTCACTGTGGCATTTTCATACTGCCTTACCTTGGCTTCTTGCACCGGCCTGCGAGTTCCTGCAGTTCTGTGTATATGTCTCTCCAATAATTAACACATAGGACTCATGCAAATATTTTTATGAATAAATAATTACAACCCCCAAATCCCAGATATGTTTTCTAAAGCTATTGTTTGTTTTTAAGTTGTTTACTTTTCAGCACTCTTCACCGATTTTATGACAATAAACACCAGCATGGAGTCACAAGTACAACGAAAGCTAGTTATTATTCCAATGCCTAGCCTATCTGCTTCCTGACATAGCCATGCCAAGAGTCTGGTGAATAGCCTCACCTCTGTCCATGTGATTATATACGATCACTTAGGAGGTACCAAACTTCCTAGATAGTAAATAGTTCAGTCTTTACTGGTAATATGGGACACAGTTGTAGACAACACATAGACGTGGCTGTGTTCCCATGCAATTTTATTTACAAAAATAGGCAACTTGCTGGGTGTGGCCAATAGACCATAGTTTGCAGCCCTATGCCACATACACACAGACTTTACATGTTCACGTGTTCTCACATGGATGCTATTTTACTTCCTTCAATGCTTGTATGGCCACACATACACACACTTTTATATTGCTTTATAGAATGTGTGACCATTTGACAAACCTTTCTCTGCATCTTATTCTTTTTACTCAGTAACACTCTTGGGACTCCTCTCCAGTCAACTGGAAGAACATTAATCCATACTTTTTAATGGACACATTACATAGTGTGGAAGTACCATCCTTATTATTAGCCATTCACTGGTTCTAACTTTTAATTCCTGTAAACACTGCAATATTTGTTTTTGTATCTATAGACATGCATACTGGTAGTTTTATATACAAGGGATAGAATCCCAGAAATGGATTTGAACTGTGTACATGATTTTTTCATGGGCGTCATTAGAGTTGTATTTCCATGTGGAATGTATGAGATTGCTTTTTTCTGTGTATCCCTACAAGTAATTGGTATTATCTCGTTAAATAATTTTCCTTGACGATACGTTAGGTAATTTAGTATCTCATCGTAACTTTAACTTGCACTTCTGAATACTCATGACCTGGAGCATTCCATGTTTGCTGATCATTCAGATTTGTTCGTCTTGAATTGTCCATTTATCTTTTTGAAACTATAGCTTTTTATTACCAATAAGTCTGAATCTCATTATCTTCAGTTATCCTGATGTTTTATCTCTATTGCTCTTGACCTCTAGATAATGGTAAACAGACTATTTTTTCTTTTGGTCCTGCTATCTGGATGCATATTGTAATGCACCCAGGTACATTGCAGTGATCGGGGTACACCTATTTTAACTAGTCTTCATATGGCCTAAATTCTCTGCAGCATTTTCCTTTTTAAGTAGCACTTTTCAATTTTCACAGCCATTTCAAGTTTTAAAAGGTGCACTGGCTGAGATTTAATTTAATGGAAATGTAGGAGCATCACCAGTAATAACTGGAGTATTTAGTGAGTAGTATTTATTGAGCTTTTACTCCAGAGCAGACACTGTGCTAAGCACTTTCTGTGTATCGCCTTATTTAATACTCAACAATTCTGTGAGTAGACACTTCTATTACCTACATTATGATATGAGAGGGTAAATAATGTATTCAGGGTCATCCTGATAGTCTGATGTACTCCAAAAGCTCAGCTCTTAACATTATGCCATCCTACCAAATTTAAGAAATTCAAGATGGAAAACATGAGTGTATTTTAAGGTTTCGTTGGCTAATTTGGACATTATCTAAGGTTCACCTTGACTAAATTGTCTGATTAGTTCAGAGATTCTATTTGAAAGTACAATTTTTGTCAATCTAGATATTAAAGTTAGGTCCACAACTCAAATATTCAGTTGTAATTATAATTGTCATGGAGAAAACCTATTATGGTTAAAAAAAGAAAAAAGAAAGCACTAGATTTGGGATTAGACGACCTGAAATCTGGTCCTGATAAAATCAGTTATTAGCCATGTGATCTTAAGCAATTCATTTCTCTTAGTGACATCACCCTCATCTATAAAATAGGTATAACGTTTTTGTCGTAACAACTTCGCTGCGCTTTAGTGAGACCTCAGCAGGATCAACTAAAAGAAGGCACTTTTCTTTTTTGAGATTTAACAATTATTTATATTTTGCCCTAACTTGCATCGTTATTTTAATGAATTCTTATAATTAGACATTAATGCATTTTTACCTTAAATACTTCAGAGTGCATCTCAAAAACTAAAGTAGCGCTTTTTAAACTGCAAAGCATGACTTAGAAAGGTATCATTGCTACATATAACCCATTTTGGGGGATCTACTTAACTTCCTTGTTCCACTGAATTCTACCTGTATCAGAAAGGCACTGGGAAGAGTAATCTCATGTTCTTAGGCTGCTGAAGGGTTTCAGAAAAAGGAAAAAAAAAAAAAATCACAGTACTTATATAATCACCATCTATTATTTCCATCTAATAGCAGCAGAAAGAGAATTCCTCTCAATTATGCTTTTGAAGGAGAGCACTGTATTAAAAGCAGACCACCATTCAATAATTCAGGTTAGTAGTACTCTTTAGTCTGTCCCTTGCAAACACAGCTGAGGGAATGTCAGGTAAGCAGCAATAAAGGTTCTACCACCTACAACATCTGAGGAAATGAAATAAAACTCTACACTCCCAGAGCTTAGGGAAGGGAAAGTATTCCTACCTCTTTGAATCTGTCCTGTATAAAGCTCACAGCTCCTAGGGACAGCCCCACGCTCCTTGGAGAAGTTCAGCAAACATTTCTTGATGAAGATAAACACCTGCTGTATTTAAATATGAGATGAAGAAGTCAGAGCGTAAATGAATCTAAGAGTACACTGGGTGTGTATGTGCACACAGCTACTATTAGCATTATGGGAAATTACATTCCTGCTATTATTATGATTATCATTCCAATGACAAAGGGCTACACACTGAGAAGGGGAAAACTGTAAAGAAGGAATAAATCAGTTAAAGAGGAGAGTGAGTTTAAAACACACATATACTCATACGCCAAGGGCCCCCAAATGAAACAAAAGGACTCAATTTTTGTAATAGAAATAATGCCAGGGGTGGAGACAATGGCAAATGCCATGAGATCACAGGGGGAAGTGGCTTGAAATTGGGGGAAGAAAAAGCATACCATCCCCTTGCTTAGCCCTCATTCCTTCTCCCTCCTACCCCGAACCCCACCGACCAACATATTCTATTTCACGGACGCTGCAACGCTTTACTTTGAGGTTTGTTCACATCAACAATAACTAGAATTAGGCTGATCCAACATTAGCGAATGTAGAGAAGCCCAGAGTTTCCATTGGTGGACAAAAAAGAAGAAAATACCTAGAGCAAAAAGTTGTTGCCAACAAAGAACAGAAGAAACAATGTATCTCAGAGTTGCACTGGCTTTTTCAGAATTAGGCTAGCCTTTGCCTACTCAAGAAGCCCCCTGTGAGCAGGAGTTTGAATTAATTCAACCATTTTGTCATGCTAAGCAGCCTTTGTTTTAACACATAATCTCTTCTCCCAAGATTACATTCCTAGTGGAAGCCACGCTTGGAGAATATAACTTAATGGATGACACTATGAAGTTTTCAGTACCTTGGTGCTTGCTTGCAAGCAGAATTCTGAAGTCCAGTCCAGTGATCGGTCTACCTAGAATATGGTCCCATCACTTGGTGTCCCCAAGTGTCCGGGATTGTTCTTTCTAGGAATGACAGTCGCCTATACATAGTACTTGAGGAGAAAAACAAACAAACAAAAAAAGAACACCCACTTTCTTCAACCGAAAGGACTCCCCAAGTCAAGTAGAACAAAACTTCTGGGAAGAACTTCCCAGAGCTGGGTTCTGACGGGAGTGAGTGAGAATCAATAGACAAAAACCCAAGCGCCAGCTCAGCACAAAGAACTTAGTAGGGCCTAATGCTCTTGGTAAGGGAAGTAGACAAAGGTATTGGGAAATCTCGGGCCTCTTATTTTTAAATGCCCAAATGTTTACCATCTGACCTTCCCTTTTACTGAGGGTCTGGGAAGCAAGGTGCATCCAATAAAATTCAAACCAATCAACTGCTTTCAGCTGTTTTTGTGCAATGAATTTTTAAACATTTGGTCATTAAGCCCAATATATATTCAGGTCAGTTTTTGAACAGGATGGGAACAGTTTGGGAGCAGATGCCACGGCACTGCCTTGTGGAAAGGGAATAGTAAAGAAGCACAGAGGATATTTATAAGGGTCCACCCATCGGGTTCAATTTCTCCCAGTCCCCTTGCCTCTCAGCCACCTCTATAGATTGCTTCAATGATCAGGAATAGTTATTAACTTCTGTTGCCACTTCTTTTCCTTAATTGCATGGCAGCCTGAAGACCATAAAGAGAAGACTCTGGATGGGTTTCCTCTGACACGGGACCCTCTATCAGTAGTTTGAAGGGGGGTAGGGCTGCTGAAAATTGGCTTCGTGTGTTTGATTGGAGAATGGCACCTTGCTTGATTGATTTGTGAGTTTCTGAGCAGTCTGTGCTAAGACTCTTCAACTCATTTTTGAACATTAATAAGTTGAAAGCTTTCAGTGGTAAAGAATTTAAATCGCTTACCCATTTCCTTTGCTGCATTCTGGTGGCCATATGTATGTGGGTAGATTTAATGCTGATACCATGGAGGTCAAACACAAGATTGCATCGAAGATGGGAAAATAATAAGACACAGTATCCTCGAAACCGGTTGAAAAGGTTATCTTTGGGAACTCAGACCCGCATCCTAGTTCAAATGATTGCATTCCACATAAGGAACTTCTAACAGCAACATGCACCGAATTTTATTGTGTTTGTTGCCTGTCTGTGCACCCCCAAACAAGACAGGCAGGGAAGCTGCTGACATTCATGTTTTAGATTAGGACGTACATTAAATCTCATCTAGAAGTTACCCCAACAAATAAAACTCCAACGTGGTCAAGTATGTTTGGATGGTGGAAAAACAAGCAACCACAGATCGCTGATAAAATAAAGAAAAGTAGTGGCGAGGGAAAGAGAACCAGCTTTATAAGGCACAGCTGGTTAGGTATAAGGCTTTTTTTTTTTTTTCTATGACTACAGCAGCTGGCAGTTTGGTTTAAATAATATTTGAATAGCTAGTAATCTCCATCCTATCACAATTGTGACAAGGCAATAAAGCCAGGGTGTTAAACTTTCTTTTTTTTTTCTTTTTGTGGTAGCAAAATTCTGTACTCCTCACAAACTACCAGAGACATGGAAAACTGTTCATATATAAATATTTAATCAACACAAATATCATTTCTAGCATTTGGTCTTAAAAGTATTCCACCCTGAAGGTTTTCACCAAGAACAAATGAACACAGATTATTAGAGGAAAATCATTATTGATAGATAGCTTTGTAGAATAACTGCAGGAAGGGAAGTGTAGAGAAAATCGTCTATATTTTAAATCACCAAATATCTAAAAACTGTTACAGTGTTGATAGTGTGTGCATAGATATTTGTACGTGTTCCAATATTAAAGTTTTCACTGAAAAAACAAGGAGAACTGGTAAACCAGCAGCCTTATAGAAAAATCTTTAAATATAAAAGGGATCATTTTGGAATTCTCCTTGGGGAAGCCAAATAATATAAAAAGTCCATAGAGAAAAAAACACTGAGGGGTCTCAGGGTTTTTCTTAGAACAGGAATCTGTGTGTATGAGAAAAGTAACATTCCTTTGATCAAGAAAGAGAAATTTCAGATTTAAGACCTAAATTTCTAAGGAATGGCTAGAACATTCCTTGGCTATAACAATCGCTTCTCTTCTCCACCTTCTCCACATGTGAATATGCTGCAGTTCATTAAGGATGGAAAGGAGGGAAGAAAAGGCAACAGAATGAGCCAGGAAAATTTTAAGGGCTTTTGCTAGAACTTCATAAATACAAGGAGATAAGCCTAGCAAAACCATCGGGCTGGCTCACTTCCCCAATAATAAAAATGTTGTTTCCTAAATCATCACTCTGTTTCACACAGAATTTTAAATGAGAAAATATGACTCGGTTTAGAAGTTCTTACCTGATGAATGTCTTTAACATCTAGATACGCAGATAGAATTTTTAAAAATCTTATGCTATGCCACCAGGAAAGTTTATTTTTAATAGCTTTTTTTTTTTTTTTAATGTGTCACAAAAAACAATGGTTTGTGCTCCCTCTGTTGGTTTTTTAGCAGCAGTTAATTCATAAATTTTGTTCCTGGAGGTGCCGTGCCATAGCTGGGCACTCTCGTGACTGCGGCCAGGGACAACAGGTGTCAGTAATTGAACTTTATGTTCCCGTTAAACACGAAGTTATTATAATTTCATTTCTTGCGAATAATGCAGAAAGCAGAAGATATTTATTTGGTAAATAGAGCCCAGCCATTTCACAACTTAGGAAGAATATGGATGCCCCTAAGATATGAGGTCAGATTGTTTTAAATGTATAAAAAATAGTTCTTCTGGCCATTAGGGTTGGTGAGAAAACATATTAATGGAATAATTGATTTTCTCTTTATTCCCTTAATTGTTTTTGTCCCTATTAGAGCTGCGTGTTTAACATGAAAGGACAAGAGAGTACTAAAGTGAGAAACAACTCATTTTCTTACTCCTGTCGGGGTGACTTGGGGTTGAAGAAAACCTAGAACTTCACTTAGTTTAATGTATCCTCCTATTAAATAAAAGGGAGTTTGAGACCAAAATTGTTTTATGTTCTTGATTACTACTTAACCTTCCTTTAGCCTGGCGAGGCCTCCTAAGGCTCTTGATTTATTGAGACAATTCTTCTCATGATGAGAGTGTCATTCTCCAAGACTTTTTTGCAGTTATTGTCTAATTGTTGCATGTTAGACTTTAAATGCTAAAATATTTATTCTGAGGATTTCATGTCCCATGCGCTATACATCAACAATTCAGGCTCATGTATTTGTGGTTTAACTGATCTAATCATATATTTTGATAATGTTATCTGCCCTTATTTGTATGTATCTTCTCAGGGTTCAACGGGTTCTTTTTTACAGAAGGTGAGAAAATAATCACAGCCTCTACTAATGGAGCCTTTGCTATGTGCCAGGTAACTTGCTAAGCAAGGCAGATACATGATCTCATTTCATCTTTGGAACAATCCTTGGAAGATGATCAGAGGCATTATCATCACGCTCAGTTTGCAGGAGAGGAAACTGAGGAGGAGGGGAGAGATCAAATAACTTGCCTAAGTTCACAAGCCTGATGAGTTGTAGAGTTGGGCTTCAAGTCCAGGAACTATGATATCCTCGTTCATAGAGCAGTGGTTCTCGAACCTTAGCGATCGAACTGAGCACCTGGGGGTGTCACAGTGCCGATTCTGTTTCAGCAGGGATGGACCTGAGAGTTTGCCTTTCTAATGAGCTCCCAGGTGACTCTGATGCTGGAATCCTCCAGGTATCCTTTGAATAACTATGCCCTAGGCCAGGGTCTCAAAATTTAGCAACCTCAGAATCACCCGAAGGGCTTGTTAAAATACAGATTGCTGAGTCCCACCGTCTGGAGTTTCTGATTCGGTAAACCTGGGGTGGAATGTGTTAATGTGCGAGTCTCACAGTTCCCAGGTGACACGGATGCTGCTGGCCTGGGTACCACACTCAGATAACCACTGCCACGGAAGAAGCAGCCCGACCCAGGAGGTTCTTCTGCAGAGCAGACATTGCAAGCAACCCAGAGTAATGGCTTTCACAATAGCTGCAGGTGATTTTTATAATCAAGCAAATTTGCAAAACATAGTTCTATTGTAGAATATACATGCAGCATATTACATTAGACTGTAGTGTTCCATAGTAAGGCTATGGCATAATAGATTATACTCACCTACTATAACAATTTATATTATTCAAAATTGCACTACAGTATCATAGAGAAAATTTCTCTTTTTTAAAAAATAACATTATCCTTTTAGTTGGCTTATTGTGGGAGTTTCTTCAGAGCTGTACACATTTCCAAGAGGAATGCTTGGTGCAGCAATTCGACACCAAAGAAGTGGGTTTTTTTTTTGGGGGTGTTGACATATTATATGTTTCTCAAAATGCTGGCTATAGAGCAAATATCCACTTAACCAAGCTTTTTTTGTGGATTTCAAACTGGTAGCCATGACACTGCAATGACACTGACGGGGGGAGTGAGATTTGTGCCTGTCTTTGCCACTCTGTCCAAGCTAGAACGATCCTCATAGAACCCACGGCAGAAAATCATTTGCAGATGCTCACCTGACTTCACCAACGAGCTCTGTCTGCAGACGGACCAGAGGCAGAGCAGGTGCTGGCCTTTCTGCCGGCTGGAATCTTTCAGCGTGTGTGTTCACTGTCCTTGTCCTTAGGCTTAGTTTGGGCCAGGTGTGGCTGCTGTTAAGTAACAACCCCTCTCACTCAAACCTACAGGAACTAAACTTGCTTGCACAAGGGGCACTGCAGGGAAAGTGGTGACAGATTGAACACTCTTCCAAAAACAATTTATCTGTCTATTCACTATAAAAAGAAAACAGGAAAAAAAAAATCTATGCATTTAAACCTTGTTCTCATTGACTAGAGAATTGACATTTTGGAATGTTCTATCCACCAGTGATTTTCTGCAAACATTCTAAAATATTTTATGTATGCGATAAGTATATATGGTAATATGACAAGTAAGAATATATAAAAATATAAAAACCATCTAGGTTAGGAAATAGAACATCACCAATATGGGAAAAATTCTCTGTGTTACACTCCTAAATTATTTTCCTCTCCCTTCCTGGTGAACACTATTTGAAATTTGATGTTTGTCATTTTCGTATATGCCTTTATATCTATCTGTCTATCTATCTATATATCTCTATATAGTTAGATACTTAAGAAATAAATAGTGTTGTTTTGGAAGTTTTTGAACTTTACTTAAGTGATATCATACTTTATATATTCTTCTACAACTTGTTTTTATTGCACGATAGATACATTTTTATGTTAAGTATAGCTCTAGCTCATTTAT
The DNA here is from genome assembly GCA_008750895.1 of Mirza zaza. Lineage (NCBI taxonomy): Eukaryota > Metazoa > Chordata > Mammalia > Primates > Cheirogaleidae > Mirza > Mirza zaza. The sequence continues at coordinate 69,794 of VSMD01121872.1, forward strand.
TTCCATGCTCCTTCATATTGTATGATGTGAATATGCCACAGTTCATAAGCCTATTCTCTTGTTGATGGATATTTTCATGGTTTGCTTTAAAATATTTTTGGCAACAAATTTGCCATGGATATCCCTCAAATTCCTACTATAAACGGGCAGTGGTTTTCATGGCTACAGTAGACCACCCCTCACCTGTGAGGAATACATTCCAAGACCCCCCCACAGATACCTGAAACTGTGAACTGTACCAAATCCAATACTGTATGTATTATGTTTTTTCAATCTGACACCCGAAACAGCTACTAAGTGACAAATAGGGAGGTAGCATATGCAGCGTGGATATGCTAGACAAAGGGATAATGCACATCTTGGGTGGGAAGGACCAGGATGGTGTGAGATGTCATTACACCACTCAGAACAGCATGCAAATTAAAACTTAAGAATTGTTTATTTCTGGAATTTTCCATTTAATATTTTTGGACCCCAGTTGACTGCAGGTTAATTGAAACCATTAACGTGAACCTGTGGATAAAGAGGGACTATTGTATAATATCAGCCTTACTAGATACCACTGACTAGTACAATGCTATCCAGTATGGTAGCCACTTACCATTAGTGGCTATGAGCCCTTCAAACCTGGCCGGTCTGAATTGAGATGTGCTATAAGTAGAAAATACACACTTCAAAGATATCAAAGCCTTAGTGTGAAATAAAGAATGCAAAATATTTAATCATTTATTAGCTTGATTACATGTTGAAATAATATTTTTGGATATACTAGCTTAAAATACAGTATATTATTAAAATTAACTTTACCTGCTTCTTTTGCTATTGAAAAACGTTTTTGCTAGAAAGTATGGCTTGCATTTGTGCTGCACATTATATTTTTATTGGGCTGTGCTGGTCCAAATGTTTGTTAAAGGAGTTATACAAATTCAGTCTCTTACCAGTGATGTGTTAAGAACTCCCCCATATTCTTGCTAACACATGTATTACATTTTTATTTTTGCCATTGTAGCTATGAAATAATATCTTCTTGGGGTATGGTTTGTATTTTACTCATTACTTATGAGGTTGAGAATTATATTTATTGTCTATTTTGGTTTCTTTCTCTGCGGATGTCTCTTGCTCATTTATCTATTGGGTTATTTGTTATTTTCTTTTTGGTTTGTAGGAGTTCTTTATATTCTCCCAGTCTATGTCTCAAAAATGTTTTTTCCCTATTAGTATCTTCTGATGTATAAAAAAATTTATTTTAATGCATCCATTTACTGACTTTGAGAACTTGAGCTTCTCAGTAAATCATAATTCGATATGTTTTAAAAGTAGTAGAAATTTTTTATTCATTTTGACAATTGCTTCATTCCCAAAAGTACCTACCACAGGGCGTGGCACAAATGGCACTCAATAAATATTTGTTGAATGAAGTTATATCACCTTTCTGCGGCTCTCTGGAGTCCATATTCTGTCTTTGTTATCAGTTTCCTTCCTCAGGATCTAGAATCTCTTTCCTGTTTAGCTTAATGAAGCTCGCTTTTATTCCCTTTGAAGCTCATTGGGTTCATATCTTTCACTACACCAACAATGTGTAATTTTATGGTGTTTCTCAAGGTGTGTTGCCTGTGATAGCAGTTCCAGAGGATGTTAAAAATATTGTGTGATAAACAGGTTATCATAGAAAATAGGGTTTGGGAACTAAGTTGGACAATTTTTATAGTATTATAAAGGTATTTAGAACTTATAAATAATATATTTAATACTTATAAAAGTATGTAGAAGTATTATAGAACTTCTAGAGCCTTTGATATACTAGCATGATTATGCATATCTAAGAATGGGTAAATATAGGTTATAGCATTTCCCAAAACTATTTTACCATGGACATTTTTTAAAAAAGTTATTGTACATCTCCTATTTCAAAGATTATATTCTTTAAAAAGGCACGGATGGACCTATTGGAGAACTGAATTATAAACCCCAAAGCAAAATGTAGAATTTTGTCAATAATTTAGAAAAATGAGGTTTTGAAGTTCACATACATTTAACCCAAATAGATGAATTTTTCAATATAAATTGTTTTCTTAAAATTTTTGAGTCATTCCCCCTTCACAATAACTTGGTGGATGGGCCAGTTATACTAGGGGCTTACTTTAAATTAATATAATTAATAAAGCATACTAAAAGTTAGGTTTTTATTAAAGTTGGGAATATATTTGAAGTAAATGCTCTTCTAATGTGAAAGATATTTCTGTACTCTTGTACCTCTTGGATCAACAACTCAGAATGGGAAAATATTCCTAGTCCTTTTTTTTGATGTTTTTCTTTTGTTCTAAATTTAGCATTTGTATTGAGAAAACATTTTCTCTTTTCACATTATAGAAATCAGTTCTGTGAGCATTGGGACCTGGTATAGAATGGGCATAAAAGAATACACTGTATCCAGTCAGGAGAAAGCATTAAGTTTATAAAATTCTCTTTCATTTGTGCTATGGTCTGAATGTGTCTTCCCCGAAATTCATATGTTAAAATCCTAATCACGCAAGGCGATGGTGTTCTCCTTTTGGGAGAAGATTAGGTCATGGGAGTGGAGCCCTCTTAATTGGGCTTATAGAAGAAACCCAAGGGAGTTTGCTTGCCCAGTCTACCATGGGAGGAGACACCCATGGAGCAGAGAGCAGGCCCTCACCAGCCCCCAAATCTGCCTGTGCCTCCACGTTGGACTTCTCGGCCTCCAGAACCATGAGAAATAAATTTCTGTTGTTTATAAGCCTCTCCATTTATGTTGTTTTGTTATAGCAGCCTCACGGACTAAAACAATTTGCTTCTGCTTTCAGGCTTATAAGTCTTTTGATTTGGAGGGACTTAGAAATCACATGATAAAAAAAAAAAAACAACAGGTTCACAAGAAGACGGATCAAATTGGTATAGCCAATTTGAAGGGCAAGTTGGCAACATTTATGAAAATTAAAAATGGACATTCCCTTTTGTCCACTATCTCCATGTCTTGGTATCTGCCCTAGAGAAAAAAAAAGAAATCGCTGATATACATAGGGGTATATATTTGGAAATATTCATTGAAATATTGTTTGTAATAGTAAAAAATAGATTACAGACTATTTAAATGTTCATTACTGGGGGATATGTTTAAAAACTTGACATAGACATATTATGGAAGAATACAGAGCAGTTAAAAAATAATTACAACTATATTTAATAATATACAAAGATCTCCAAGAGACACTTTGAGTGGAAAAAGCTAGTTGTGGAACAAAGCACACAAAACGATACCCTCTTGTTTTAAAACACGCAAGACTTATGTATTTCTACAGACATATATGGGCCTAAATGCAGAAAGAAAATAGAGGTTGAAAAAATACTAGTTATATCTGGTGAGGGTACTGGATTTGGAAAAGATGGCCAAGGGAGATCAAAAGACTAATTTCTTCTTGTATTGCTTATGCAATTATGCATTAATGAAAAGAAATTGTTAAAATTATTTATTTAAATTGCTCTCTAACCTCTTATGCCTTCTCAAATTTTTTGTAAAAAAGAACTCACGTTCCTGGTCTTCACTCCCTAAAAAAAAGGCGTTACGTGACCATTTTCTGCTTGCCATCTGCATATGCATACTCTTGTTCCTTTAAGGACCATTTCCTGAATATTGAGGGACAGAAACGAGGGAGGAAATGGAGGAGAAAAGCCTTCCTTTCAGTGAGAGAGCGAGAACACAGTCTGAAGATTCTCCACTTGACAATTTTTTCCCCAGGATGGGACATGTAGAAACATATTTGCCAACAACAAAGCCAGTGCTGGGTTTTAGAAGCAGAGAAATCAAAGCAGCCCTGAGTGAAATTCCTTTGAAGACTACCTGGGTTGTCCACTGTCGACAGTCTTCTCTGGAAAAGAATCAGCAGATATGTATGCGGGTGGCTGCCTCCCCAAGCCGGGCACTAGATTAAAAACATGCCAAAGAAAAGGCACGAGGCGCATGCCAAGATCTGAGTACCTTGGGCCGTAAAATCAGGTAGCGAGGCCTGCTCAGCTGCAACCTGCAATTGGGTATTAGGGACAGCAGACACGCGTGGCGGGGACGTTTATGAACCTATTTGAACATCCTAACGTTTGAAATTTCCAAGCGAGATTGAGCCTCGTAAGGTTCCATTTATCACACTTTCCATTTCAGGCCGGCTGAGATGGAGGGAGTTCAGGTGACAGCTTGCTCACCCTCACCCCCAGGCCACCCGATGCAATTGTGGAGCAGAGCCTGCCTGGAACAGTAGAAACCAGATGAGAGGGAGGAATAGCGGCAGGGGGGGGGTGTGGAAGGAGTGATCACGTCCTGGTGGCACTGAGCAGGTAACGGGCTTGGCAAGAGGGGACGAAGGAGGCTGAGAGCGCTCTGATGGGAAGACCCGAGGAGGGAGTGAGAAGAAGACTCTGCAATCAAGACCTCTTGCCAAGAGAAGGATACAGGGATGAGTGGGAGGGCAGGGGAGGAAAAACAATACAGCCCAGGGGCTGGAGGACAGCAGGTTGAGATAGAGGGGATGTTGATTTAGAACAGCCACCAGCCAGAAAAGCCAGAACAACAAAGGAAACACAGAAAGGTACTGCCTAGGGGAAGAAAGTCTCCCTAGCATTTCAAAAAAAAAAAAAAAATTTTTTTTTAATTGCTGCTTTTAAAATGGGAAGGAACTGTAAAGGTGGGTGGAATTATTTCAGCATCTCTAAGCGTGTGGCTACCTGCCTTGTGCAGGGGCCAGGATGTTTGCTTGGCTGCCCATCAGCTCTTATTTCCTTAGAAGGTTGGAGAACCAGCTTATCTGTCCCCATCAGACGTGTGAAAACTGTTCCTCCCCACAGATGAAGCTCCCTGTGTTTCCCTGGGCAAGAGAAAAGGACAAAGAGTGACCAAGTTCCACTTTAGCGATTTAGAGCTTTTTTTCCTTGCCTGTTTTATCCCAAGCTACTATTTCGCTCTCCCTTTTGAGTTTCTGTTAAGCACACTAAGTATTTTTGGTGTGTTTTTGTTGTTTTCAACCCTCCCTCATCCCCCTCAAAAAATTACCTTTGGGAAGAAAGGGTCATGGACTCCTAGACATTCAAAACTGGCTTGGATTACTCCAAGGCTTTTTTTTTTTTTTTTTTTTTTTTGAGGGGAGCCACTTGAAACACATCACCAGTACCAGTCTGTTTTGGAATCAGGTTTAGCAGAATTATTTTTTTTTAAAAAGAATCCATGAATAAGTCTGTGTTTTTCGTGAAAACAAAGAACAGATTTTGCAAACAAAGGGGGTCATTTATCCCCACAATGAAAGTGTTTTGTGTGTAAACAATATGACTGCTTTACCTGAGAAAACTAGTGATGGATTAATGATAGAGTGGATCTGTCTATGTCTATTTTCCCTATTTACTTGCGGTTAAAAAAAAATTTTCTTTTGCCCTTGAAATAAAGTGTAGTGCTTTCTCCTCACAGACTGATGGAGTTTCCAGTCATTTTGTGAAATAAAAGTTTACTTTGATAAGCAATTAACATGTGCTTCTTTCACATAGAGCCAAATGTTTTATTGGAGTTTTAGAAAATGGCATTCAAATCTTTCATTCAAACGCACATACGGTGCTATCAGAAATGGTTCCATTTGAGGCTGTTGCTTCCGACCACAGAGGAAGAATATCTCTTTCCAGTAAAGCCCAACGATGAGTCTTTTCCACGTAAGCTTTTGCACTAAAACCCCAGGCCACAGTCAGCAACAGTCAATGTCTCATGAGACTGCCCAAGTTGAAGGGGTATCTGTTGGTTCAGGTGGTACTGCAGAGCTGTAAGATGTTTTCAAGTGCATCAGAGAAGAGGGACTACATGCTACCGGACAAATAGAAAGGGAAACTGGTTCAAGGGTGTAGTTGGTTTGAAAATGATTTAGCAATCTGAATCACACTGTAGACTTGTGGCTAACCCATTGTTCTCTGCAATTCAAAAGGGAAGACAAGAACATTAGATGCTCCTTTGGAATCAAGTGTGCTGAACCAGCACTCTCGTTGGCTCCCTCCCAAAAGCACAAAATCTGTGCTTTGAAAATGAAAGAGGCAACATTCTGATTGGACTGGGTGCCGTAAGATACTCCTATGGCTTACGCTTCACTTGGGATCGACTAGAAAATGTGTGTTGGAAATCTCTTTCACAAATTACGAAATTTCACTTCCAATGCAAAAATATTTTGCAGGCTAGCTGAGAAGTAACACCTCTCCAGAGAACAGCATTGGCAGTCTCCCAGATTAATATGGGGTTATGGTCCATGATAGGGTTAGATGAGGTAAAAATTTCCCACTGCTTTTCCAGATATACCGGAAATTGTTGTGCTTGAAATAGATTTGGGCTAAGTAACCAATTAAAATAATTTGGATGGAGAAATGTGACATGGAATGTGATGTAGATATTTCCAGTTCTGATTCAGAAAACCTTATTGCAAAAAGGTTGAAAGATAATTGAGAAAATAATTTATATGGTGGCAAAAGTTATTTGTGTGAAGATAAAATCCAGAGTCCTTTTCATTGAGATGGAGAAGCTGCCAAATAGCTCTTGGTGATAATTCTATGCACAAAATTTTCATAGTGGGCTTCAGTACCTTGCCAGATGAAAGCTTTTGCTCAGTTTAAAGTTGGAAAAGAGATTTGAGTCTCCACCAAGGATAATGTGTTAAGCTTGGTAATTAAAGACTGTTTTTCATAAATAATGCCAAAAGCACATTGGGAACATCGGGCTCATATATTACTGTACTTTAAAGAAATCAAGAACCTAATAACATTCTGGATAAGATAACACACACCCCCACACCAACTGCCCCCACGCACATAGACACCTCTATTAATATCAGGACATAAGATGGAATTATACAATTGTTCTAATCAAATGGTATTAAATTAGATTAAAGGAAAGTATGCCTACTGTGTCTGTGAATCATCAGAGCTCTTTAAAATATAATAAAAACTTTCAGTTACGTCAGTGGTCCCCAATGTTTTTGGCACCAGGGACACGTTTCATGGAAGACAATTTTTCCAGGGACGAGGGGTGTGGGGGAGGGAGTGGTGGTGGTGGTGGGGGCGGAGCTTTGTGGCTTGGTCCCCATGGACCCATAGTTGGGGACCACAGAGTTACATGGCCCAGTGCTACTCAAAGTGTGGTCCATGACCTGTTTACCAGCACACAACAAGGTAAGCACAGAAATCGAGACTGAGCATTCAGAAACTTTTATAGCAATAAGACAATGACGGTTGAATGTCACAACGTCAACATGAGCTTGTGTTTTTCATTTCTTATTTCATTTTCTACTATTTCATATTTATTGCATTTTTACAAATGTATTGGTCTGCAACATTAAAAAAAGTTCTCCTCCTTCATGGACAATTTGAGAACCATTGATGTTAACAATACTTTTAACAATCTCAGTGTTATTATTTGAATTCATAGTATGCCTGTGTTTTAAGAAGGTGCATGATTTAACCTCAGTTTAATTAGGGACAGCAGACGTATCAATCCCAATCTCATGCCAGTCTCCTCTTGTGTGCTCTACCTCAATCCCCATCTTTCTTTCATTCTCTGAAACACACAAAGATCTTTCCTGACTTTGAGCTTTTGCACTTGCTCTTCCCTTGGCCTGAAGGCTTTTCCTTCTTGCCTTCCAAAGATTTGATTTTGTCTTATGCTTGTCTCAGCTTACATGTAATGCTAGGCTAAGAACTCCTTGACTCTCGTTGAAAAATAACTCCCCGCCGAGTTATCTTGTATTGTAGTCTCTGTGTCACTATCATGACTATTACATATATTTTTATTGTCTGTTTTTGCATACTGGATTATTGTTAGCAAGAGCAGGAAACTTGCCAATTTTTTTTTTTTTCACTTCTGTGTCTCAAAGTCTAGAGTAATGTATAACATACTGACATATTGGTTCATTGAAGGACTACTAGAATGTCTGAATGTCTGTATTTCTCTAAGAGAGTTATAACTGTAAACCCTTCGAGGATGGGTTTTATTATATTCATTTGTGTTTTCCTAGCACCTGACTCAGAGGAACTATGCAAAAAATGCCTTTTGAAGAAATAAATGAATAAATTGCCTCCTGAGAACATCTATCTGGGTGTCCCATAGGTGATTGGACTTGCACATTTGCATCTAAGCTCATCGTCCACCTCTGTAGTCTTCAGTTACTATCACCATCCACTTAAGCTCCCAAAGCACAGAACCAGTGCCATACTCAACTCTGTCCTCACTTTCATTCCTTACCCTCAAATTAAAGAAAAATGAAACTTATTTAAAATTCCATTATTTCTTTTACCTGTGATTATATTCTTAATTTTGTCTATTATACCTTTTTTTTTTAATGCAGGCAGATTTTATAATTTTTTGTTTCTTTATGACCTGTATTTCTTGGAGCTTGTTTAGGAAGTCCTGTGCATTGGTTGCAGTGGACACGGGGGTGTTTTGTCCAGTCCCCTTGAACTTTCTTCTCAGCGCCTGTGTGCTTTGCTTCCAAAGGCTCCAAGGAATAAAATTACGACCCGTGAGTCAAAGCTTCCTGGGTACCATGTTGCACAAGGCAATTCACGAAGGCACGAGAGTCACCTGCCATCGGTAATGCAGGTGGAGTTGGAGGAAAGAGAGAAACCGGTCTCTGGATAGAATTTGTCTTACAGAGTCCAATGGGGAAATTGAGGCTAAAGGAAAACATCCAATACTATGTTAGGAAGGCAAAGGAAAGCTTATAACCACGTATGTATCTCTACCTCTCTCAAAAGCATTTTGGTTTTGAATACAAAGCTGCACCTTCCATAAGAATTCGAATCTTAAGTCAGTGTATATGGCGCATATTGTTAAAACATAAATCATAAAACAACAAATTGCACTCATTGTAGGGAGATAATGATCCTATAAAAAGCACAAGGACTGAAACCCACAAATGGAACAACAAACAGGTTGGTGTTTCTTATCTGACATTCACACCAGGGCAATAGCATGTTGAAGGAATGGCGAGCAAATAGTCCACGTTATTTAAGTTGTGAGTTTTCTTTTTCATACTTCCTGTTTCATTCTTGCTGTCCTTCCTCTCTTTACAATATAAAACTGTATACATTTATGTGAATTAAATGTTTATATAATATTGTACCGTATTAGTGTATTAAGACGATTACATTGTAAGAAAACCAAATGGGTTGAATGCAATGGATGAGAGAGACACTCCAGGAAGAGTTAATGGAAGCAATCCAAGTAGAGAAGGATCTTTATGGACCCACTAGAAGGACCCCTCTTGAGAGGGTGATTAAGACAACCACGAAAGGAGCAAAAGTTTTCCATTTTCCATTGACTACAAGGTCTACAGTAGCTTCTTAATTAAAATAATCCTGTTAATTAATTTTTTAATTAGAAAAAAACTTTCACACATACAGGAAATGGATAATTATTTTAACATTTGGTGGCCTTTTATTAAATATTCTGAAAAATATAAACTCTGTCAATGCCAAATTTTGCAACATGATTTCTTCAGTCTGTTGCTGTACAGAGTAAGCAGCTGAGTGGAAAGAAAAGCAAAGTTTCTCTGCTCAGAAGAAAGATGGCTTTTATTTATCTGGCCTCCTGTGCTTTTCCACTCATTGCTGTTTTAGAAAGATTAAACTTGTAAAAGGTTTACTTGTGGTGTAGACTTTTTAGGCCAGGCTTATTAATAGATGTCCCTTTTTAAAAAGGTATAAAGTATGTAAAAATTAAAATAAAATGAAATTAGGTTAATATGTGTTTGTCTTTATCGGAAACTAATACCTTCTGTACCATAGATTAAAATTTCATCAGTCCTGTTTCTGCATAGCAACTCAGTGGTTTTTCTCTCTAACAGAGAATAAAAATGCACAATTATTATTGGACAGGAAAACCAATATAAAGCCCCATGATTGGAATAGAAAGAAGGATTCTGCATTCACTTTTAGTCAAATACAGCAAGAGTATGAAAAGATGAAGACTCTAGGCATCCAATAAAAGAGGCAGGTTGCTGACTTTAGAGGCTCATGTTGGTCTAATGGTGTTCTTTGTGAAGAATATCAGTACCAGAAATGTGATGTCTCTGAGTATTGTCTGTAGAATGGGATGTGATATCGCAGTGTCATAAGAGTTTAAAGGACTGGTACCTGTGAAGTTCATGGTAGAGTTTCAGGCAGAGTATACACTCAATACAGGTTAGTTACTGTTAGCAGTACAGCTTGGGAAAGTATTTTCCTTCTTAGGTATCCATCTCCCCATCATTAAAATAAGAAAGCTGAACAAGATCTATGTCTTCTAAAGAATGGAATGCAAACCACTGATGTTAAAAACAAGACAATGGAAAGTGTTACATGGAAATTGTCCTGAATAAACTTGAGTCTCAATATGCAAATGATACACCCATTGCAAATCTTATTCCCTATCTTCTTATTAAGACAAAGGGAGCATCTTTGTTTAGTGCCAGAATGGCTTGACAACTCCTCATTCTTTGAGGGGAGAAAATAATCCTTCATCATTGTCTACCAAAGGATAGGCAATGATGAGAATTTGATATCATGCTTTATTTTTTATTATGTTTATTTTAAAGCTTACCTTCTCTTTATGACAATGGGTATTAGTTTTATATTGATAATAATACTATAAGATTTCCTTTTTAAAGCTATTATTTCAATGAAAATGAGTTGATTTAAAAGGTAAAATAGTGTAAACAGTGTGTAAACGTAGCCAAAATCTGGACCTTGACTTGCTCAAGACTAAAGTTTGGCAAATGCTGAACTTGATCTAACATTCTGTATTTCCACGGGGAAGAACTAACTCTCCCTAGTGACTGTCTCAGCAAGATTGCCTTTGAGTAAAGTGTATTCTGATGACTTTATTTATGTACTGGTCCTGAGCTTGGTTGGAAATGGCCTGGAGATGTTGCTTTGCTGGGATCAGACATCCAGAGAGCAACTCAGACATCTTAGAAGAAGAGGAGGCAAATCTACTCATGGTGCTTTATAGAAAAAAGCAAACGAAGAGCCATGTGTACATACATACAGATAGCTCATTCCACTGATCCACCCCACGGACCACCAGTGAGAATTGAATGAGATGGCCTCACCCCTTTTATTTACTTATTTGTTTTTATTGTGATTAAATATACATAACATAAAATTTACCATTTTATCCTTTTTTTTCCTTGTGCAACAGGGTCTTGCTCTGTCACCCAGGCTAGAGTGCAGTGGTGTCATCATAGCTCACAGCAACCTCGAACTTTTGGCTCAAGCAATCCTCTTGCCTCAGCCTTCTGCGGTACCACCACACCCAGCTAATTTTTTCTAATTTTTGTAGAGATGGGGTCTTGCTCTTGCTCAGGCTGATTTCAAACTCCTGGCCCTAAGCAATCCTCCCACCCCAGCCTTCCGGAGTGCTGGGATTATAGGCCCGAGCCCCTGTGCCCAGACCATTTTAAAGTATACAATTCAGTGGCATCAAGTATATTCACAAAGCTGCTCAACCATCACTACATCCATCTCTTCTCTCAAACAGAAGCTCTGTATCCATGAAGCAGGCACACCCCATCACCCTCTTTCCCCACCCCAGGAATCTGTATTCTACTATGAATTTGCCTGTTCTATGTAGCACAAAAGGGGAATCGTATGCTTGGCCTTTTGTGTCTGACTTGTTTCGCTTAGTATATAGTTCTCACCGTTCATCTATGTTGGTAGCATGTATCAGAATTCCATTCCTTTTTATGGTCAAAAAATATTCCATTTCATGTTTATTCTACATTTTATTTATCCATTCTATTGATGGACATTCCGGTTGTTTCTACTTATGCTACATGGTTACTGTGTCAGTGGGAAATGTCATGTGACCCGCAGTGTCACCAGGACCTCAGGGAAGTAGGAAACATCATAACCTATGAGAAAGTGAGGTGTAGCTTAAGGAATGAGGGAAGAGATGCCAGGTATCCTAAATGAATAAATAAATATCACTACTCTCCCTACTTTACCATATTATGTCTCTAAGGCTTTGCTTGACACCAAATATGGGATTACTAAAACAAACTACTCTATTTTTTTTTTTTTTTTGAGACAGAGTCTCACTTTTTTGCCCGGGCTAGAGTGAGTGCTGTGGCGTCAGCCTAGCTCACAGCAACCTCAAACTCCTGGGCTCAGGCAATCCTGCTGCCTCAGCCTCCCAAGTAGCTGGGACTACAGGCATGGGCCAGTATGCCTGGCTAATGTTTTCTGTATATATTAGTTGGCCAATTAATTTATTTCTATTTATAGTAGAGACGGGGTCTAGCTCTTGCTTAGGCTGGTTTCGAACTCCTGACCTCGAGCTATCCGCCCGCCTCAGCCTCCCAGAGTGCTAGGATGACAGGCGTGAGCCACCACGCCCGACCCAAACTACTCTATTTTTTAAAAAATAATATATTTGAAAAGTAGATATTTTATTATCATTATTTCAATTAATAATGACCAGCTTTATCAAGAAATTTTCTTACTATCCTAAGGTAGACCCTTGGCCACCATGTCTATATTATGTATACTCAGATATCTGATTTAAGATGAATCAGATTCTTTCCGTTACTGTCTGGAATGGGACTGAGAGGAGACTGGGCTTCTTTCTTCCATATGCACAGAGACATTGAGAAAGTTGTGTAGCAAGAAAAGATTCTAGGAGAAGAGAAGAGAAAAGCAAAGACAAGGAAAAACAGAGGATGCTGGCTGGGTTTTTCCTGGCTGTTCAATTCCTTATTCTGGTTACTTCCGGAGTCCCAGCCTTTTTTGCTCTTGGAATTAATGAAGACATCCTGCATTCTTAAACCAATCCCTCCTTATTGATTAAGCTTGTTGGGCTTGAGTGGGTTTCTCTTTACTTTAATCAAATAATCTTAACTAAATTTTAATTTATTTCAGATTATTAGATGTGAAACATTCTAGAAATAACAATGATGGAGGTAGCACATACATCCAAAGACAGGTCAACTCCTAATCATGAATATCCATTTGCATGACATGAGGACCTGTGCTTTAACTGCAATCTCATTCAGTATAAAGTCGTTGGGAATTAACCATAATACGAGGCATTTAAGGGAATTCTTTCTAATTTTGAAGGATACTTTTAGAAAAAAAAGAAACTTTCCTTCTAGTGATATACAATTGCTGACTAACTAGAGGGTGATCACATTAGTCCTCGTAGGCTGACTATACCACAACTGATCTGGGAAACAGAACATGCAGAAAGTAATAACACATTTTACTACTGAGTAAACTGCATACAGAATCTCTGGTACATGTGATCTTCCCAACCAAAGCTTGGGGCTGGCAGAAAAACTCAGCACAATAATGAAAGAGAAAAGCTATCCTTAAGGTAATAGAGTCCCATAGGGCAAATTTATTTCCAATCCACCCATATAACTGTAGCAAAAGGTAGATACTGGGAGAAAAATCAAGTTTGAAATGAAACCAAGAGCTTACAGGGAGCTTTTTATTCATGTGACAGGATTTTGTGATAAATTACTTTAATGCTTTCGAAACCCTGGTAAATGAATTGATATGATAACAGATTTTGTCTTGTGGCTTATTTACTCCCTAAAATGAAATTAAGAAGTGGGAAGGGCATTAACTGTTTTAGACCACTAGAAAACCATTTAGGGCACTGAACTGGAGAAAGTACTAGAAATAATGACTCAAGGGAGGATTTCTCAAGCCTCTTTATACACCCGGGAAATTTATAATATCAGAATGCAAACATCACAAAAACTAGGGATTAGGAAACAGACACCCAAATGAAGACTAGTTGCTACTCCATGTATGAGGAATTATTATATGCTAAAATGGTTGCATCATTACATATGCACAATAACTGGAAAATGTATTATGGTGCAGTGGATCTCAGAGTGTGGTCCTCAGATCAGCAACCTCACCAGAGAACTTGTTAGACATGCAAATTCTCAAGCCACCCTCAGACCTACTGAATATGTTATTCTGGAGGTGAGGCCCAAAAGGCTGTGTTTTAACAAGCCCTCCAGGTGATTCTGATGTGCGCCAAAGTTTCTGACCCCCTTGTGTAGAGGTGAAGGGGAGGGACTTTGCCATTGGACAGGTGTGGGTTCAGATCAACTTGTCCTCTTACTGGCTGCATGATTTTGGCCATTTACTTAGTCTATGTGAGCCTGAATTTCCTCATCTGTGAAATATGAGAAAGGATTTCTATCTTATGCCAATATAAGATTAAATTTATATTATTTATGAATAGGCTTGACAAAGTGCCTGATACAACTTAATTGATAGTGCCATGCTATTAGACCCATTTTATAGAGGAAGTATGTGATAAGGCCAGGCCATGAACCTAGGTTAGCTGAGACCACAATCCATGCTCCATTTATGACACTGATTGCTTCTTCCAGGGCTAAAATACTATTTTCTCTTGCAGCTCTACAAACATCATCTTAATGGATTTATTTATTCTCTCCAATTACATGAGAAATATATGCCTAATGCAGGAAACGAAAGAAAAACACACCAACCCCTCCCCCCAGAAAAACTTATCACAATTTTATGACTCAGAGATAACCACTATTACATTTCAGTATATGGATTTCCAAGTAATCTTTTGTTATAAAATATCTTAAATGCTAATTTTTCCATTCAAAACATTGAGTCCCTCTTTCATTTTGATAAATGTATCTAAGAATTAGAAAGCAATCTGTGCTATATGAAACATTTTAGCATATGTCCTATAAACAAAAAGTAGTATATTTCCAATTCTTTTAGTGAAATTAGAATGGGTATTATAGTTGTCATACCAATATTCATTGTACCCTTCCTCCATTATGTTGCAGCCAGGTGGTTAGAATGCTGCCAACCCCAGGCTCAGCTCCAGGCAAGATCCAATGGAAGTTAATTTTCCCTAGTTACATGATCGGTTTAGAGATGTGCACTAATCAAGCCTTCTCCCTTCCTTAGTTGAGTAGTTTGCTCTTAAGTGAACATAATATCCAAATTGGTATACTTAGAGAGAAACTAAGGACTTTTGCTGAGAGAGAGAGATGCTTTTCCTTTGAACTTAAATGAAAAAATATGTAGCAGGAGGTGTTGACAGCCATCATGTGATTAGGGGGAGACTCAAACCTAGATTAAAACTGATCCTTGAACGATTAGCTGGAAAGATGGACAGAGGAATCTCATGGAGTTCCAAGATCAAATCAGTCCTGAAGCCTACAATATCATGAGTTGGTTTACTTATTGTTGAATACAATTTGATTTGTGTTTTTATTTTTGTAACCTAAAGTATCCTAACTTATATCTTAAGTGTGCACATATGGAATCTAGAGTTCAAGGCAAGTCCAAGAGTGTATCTAACCCAAGTTCTCTCTTTCTGAGGCCACATGCCTACACAACACTCTTCTTCCATTAACTGGAATACTTTATTTCTCCTATTGGCTTTTTCCTTACAACAAACTCTGGGAAGAGCCTTTTCTTCATACAGATGAGGTATCTGTATACCTCATCCTTAGATGTTAGGAGAATTCTGTTTCTGTTAATGGCAGAGTCACTGTACTGGAATATCCCTCCCTCCATATACAACTATAAAGCTGTACAAAATATATGAAATAGCTATTTTCAGATGTTGGAAAAAAGGCAGCAGCAGAACGAAACTGTGACCCCTGAAAGGAGGTAAGCAAACAAGGTGAGAACCACTTTCACCCTGTCTTTTTGCCTAGAGCCACTTTGCAGATTGTAGTGAAGGGTGAGGAAACACAAAGTATGACAATTTTGCTTAACTTATAGAGATCAGAGGTTGGGCTCCTGAGATGACTAAAATATATGGGGATAGGGTTCCTGATAAGGGGAGTTGGGCACAGAAGAAACTCTTGAAATCTGAATAGGGGAAACCTTAGGCCATCAGCCAAATACTAAGCATCTACATATTCAATGACATAGCATCCAAAATGTCCAGAATAAAGTAAATAACTACTTGACATCGGAAAGGACAGAAAAATATTACCCATAATGAAGAGAAACAGCAGTGAATTGAAATAGACCTAGAAATTACAGAAATGATGGAATTGTCAGACAAGGATTTTAAAAGAGCTATAAATATTTCAAGGATTTAAGAGAAATTATGAACACAATGAGGGAACAATAAAGAATCTCAATAGAGAAACAGGAACTATGAAAAAGAACCAAACATGTTTTGTAGAAAGGAAATTGAAATATCTGAAATAAAAAATTTATCTATGAGCATAACAGCTGATTAGATGCTACAGAAAAAAAGATCAATGAATGTAAAGACAAAGTAATGGAAGCTGTGTAGACTTAAGCACACAGGCAGAAAAAAAGTAAGGAAAGAAAGAAGAATGAATGAACAAAGTCCAGGGAACTATGAGAGAGTATCCAGCAGACTAATATGTGTGATTAGAATCCCAGAAAGGGGTTGCAAAAGAATTTTTTTTAAAAGATATAATGGCCAAAATCTCTTGCCTGATTGTTCTGGCTAAGACTTCTAGCACTATGTTGAATAGAATTGGTGACAGTGGGCATTCTTGCCTTGTTCCAGTTCTGAGTAGGAAATACTTCCAACTTTTCCCCATTCAGTATGATACTGGCTGTGGGGTTGTCCTATATGGCTTTTATAATTTTGAGATATGTTCCTTCTAAGCCTAGTTTGTTGAGGGTTTTTATCATGAAAATGTGCTGAATTTTCCTGAATACTTTTTCTGCATCTATTGAGATGATCATATGATATATGTGTTTGCTTCTGTTTATGTGGTGAATCACATTTATGGATTTACGTTTGTTGAACCAATCTTGCATAACTGGGATAAAAACCACTTGGTTGTGGTGAATTATTTTCTTGATGTTTTGCTTAATTCAGTTTGATAGTATTTTATTGAGAATTTTTGCATCTATATTTATAAGAGACATTGGTCCGTACTTTTCTTTTTTTGTTGTATCCTATCCTGGCTTTGGTATCAAGGTGACACTGGCATTGTAGAATGAGTTGGGGAGGAATCCCTCCTTCTCAATATTATGGAATAATTTCTGCAGAGTGTGTACCAACTCATCTTTGTAGGTCTGATAGATTTAGCTTGAGTCCATCTCGTCTAGGGCTTTTTTGTTGGATGATTTTTTATTGCTGCTTCAATCTCATTGCTCATTATTGGTTTGTTCAGTTCTATTTCTTCCTGATTGAGTCTTGGGAGATTGTATGTTTCCAGAAATTTATCCATTTCATCTACACTTTCAAGTTTATGTGGATACGGATTTTCATAGTGTTCACAAATGATATTTTGTATTTCTGTGGTATCAGTTGTAACATTTCCTATTTCATTTCTTATTGAGCTTATTTGGGTCCTTTCTCTTCTATTCCTGGTTAATCTAGCAAGAGGTCTATCTATTTTGTTTATCTTCCAAAGAACCAATTTTTTATTTCATTGACCTTCTGTATTTTTTCTTGTTTTCCATGTTGTTTAGTTCTGCTCTGATCTTAGTTATTTCTTTTCTTCTGCTGGCATGGGTTTGGATTGCTCTTCCATTTCTAGTTCCTTAAGATGTGTCATTACATTGTTAATTTGTGATATTTCTGTCTTTTTGATGTAAGCATTTAAGGCTATGATTTTTTCCCTTAGGACTGCTTTTGATGAATGCCATAGATTTTGATAGCTTGTGTCCCCTTTGTCATTCAGTTTGAGGAATATTTTGATTTTCATCTTAATTTCTTTATTGATCCAATAATTGTTCAACAGCAGGTTGCTAAATGTCTATGACTTTGTGTAGATTTGAGTGTTTCTGTTGGAGTTGATTTCTAGTTTTATTCCACTCTAGTCTGAGAAAATACATACTATGATTTCTAAATTTTTGAATTTGTTGAGACATGTTTTATGGCCTAAGATATGATCAATCTTAAAGAATGTTCCTTGTGCTGATGAAAAGAATGTATATTCAGTAGTTTTGGGGTAAAATGTTCTGTAAATGTCTGCTAGGCTATATGTTCTAGAGTCTCATTTAAGTCCAGTGTTTATTTATTTTCTGCTTGGATGATCTGTTGAGTTCTGTCAGTGGAGTGTTGAAGTCCCCAGTAATTACAATGCTGTTGTTTATCTCTTTGGTTTAATCTAGTAGAATTTGCTTTATGAATCTGGATGCTCCTGTGTTAGGTTCAAAAATAGTTGACATTGTTATGACTTCTTGTTGAATTGCTCCCTTTACCATTATATAATGACAATCTTTGTCTTTCTTTACCATTGTTGATTTAAAGTCAAATTTTTTCTGATATGAGTATGGCTACGCCTGCTTTCTTTTGGTTTTCATTTGCATGGAATTTTTATTTTTTTTAGCATCCCTCTACCTTTAGTCCGTATAAGTCATTGTGGGTTAGATGTGTTTCCTGGGGAGAGCAGATACTTGGGTTGTATTTTTTCATCCATTCAGTGAGGCTATGTCTCTTGAGTGGGGAATTCAAACCATTCACATTGATACAACTGATATGTGGGATGCTGTTCTGTTCATCCTGTTTGGTAGTACTTTATTGCTTTTTTTTTTTTTTTTTACCTCTTGTACTATTGTTTTATATGAGCTTTTAGCTTTTTATTTTGGTGGGTGAGTATCATGCTGATCCATATATAATGCAGCTCTGAATATTTGCTGTAGGGCAGGTCTGATCTTGACAAATTCCCTCAGTATTTGCTTATCTGGAAAAAGTCTTTGTTTCTCCTTCATATATGAAACTTAGTTTTTCAGGATACAAAATTCTAGGCTGGAAGTTGTTCTGTTTAAGAAAACTGAAGATGAGGCTGTAATCCCTTATGGCTTGTAAGATCTCTGTTTGCAGAAGTTTTCGGTTAGCCTGATGGGTTTTCCTTTGTAAGTTACTTGGTGTTTTCACCTTACTGTTCGCAGGAATTCCTCCTTTGTGTTGACTTTTCCCAATCTGATGACTATGTGTCTTGGTGATTACCTCTTTGCAATTTATCTTCCAGGTGTTCGTTGAGCTTCTTGTACCTGGATGTCTAAATCTCTAGCAAGACCAGGGAAGTTTTCCTCAATTATTCCCTTAGATAGGTTTTCCAGCCCTTGTGCATTTTATTCTTCACCCTTATGGATGCCTATGATTATTATATTTGGAGAGACAGTTCTTCCTAATTTAATCATTAAAGTCAATGGAATGCCAATCAAAATTTCAGCAGGAATTTTTGTTTGGAGGACTTAATAAACTTATTCAAAATTTAGACAACTGAAAAAAGAACAGTGAATAATGGCATGTCCTAAAACAGTCATTTTATATCTGCATGAAATGGTATCAGAATAGACAAATAGACCAATGGAATAGATAAGAGAGTTAACCAAACTTAATAGATGATTGCTGGCACCACAAATCAATAGAGACCACAAATCAATAGAGATTGTTTATTGCATAGTGTTAGGAAAAATATCTTGTGTATATGGGACAAAATAAAACTGGATTCTTTTGTAATGCCATTCACAAAAGTGGATTCTAGATAGATTAAAGATCTAAGCGTTAAAGTTAAAAATGTAAAGTGAATAGAAAACAATGTAGGAAAATAATTTTAGAACCTAGAGTGGTAAAGGATTTCTAAAATAAATGCCCCAACGTGAGAGCCACAAGTAAAAAAATTGACAAATTCGATTATGACAAAATTAAAATCTTCGTTCAAATGAAAGATATAATGGACAAAGTTAACAAAGGTGTAGCAGATTGGGAAAAGGCATTTTTCATGTCAATACTGATAAGAGACCAATATCTAGAAATACAAGTGGGATTTTTGCAGATCAAGAAGCAAGACCACCAGTGAAAACACAGGCACAGGATATAAGCAGGCAGTATGCAAAGTTAAAAACTCAAAAGGTTCACAAACACTCATCAAGATTCTTTAATATTTAGAAAAATGCTTATTAAAACAATAAAGAGATATCTATCAATTTATACTCATCATATTGACAATAATTACACATCTGGATAATGTAAATTATTAGCAGGAAACTGGGAATGTAGGAATCTTCCTACATTGTTTTGGAGTTCTTAGTTAAATTAAGAATATTTTTACCCTATAACTGGACAATCACATTCCTAGATATATAAACAAAAAACAGTCTCACTCAGATTCATAAGGGACCATGTATGAGAATGTTTCTTTTAGCTTCATGGTAAGTTGGGGAGTTGCAAGCAATCTAGTTGTTCATTGCTTGGATAAAGGATATAAAATTAATTATGGTGCATTCATGCTTTGGAATACTGTGCAGCCACTAGAAGCAGTTAACCAAAGGTGCACACAAACTGGCAAATACTAAGAAAATAGTGCTGAGTAAAAAGAAATCCTAAAGGAGTTTGTAACACAGTGCTATATGTACATCAAAAGTAAATGTTAATAAAGGTAACCATGTATACATTATAAGAACACACATAAATAAAAGAAGAGGCATCAAATGTACTAGCACGATTATCTGCAGGGAAGACAGGATGAAGGTGGGTGTACAAATAAAAGGGAAAGTTAATATACATGAAGAAAAAGGGGCCTCATACAAGCCAAGGTGATTGTGGGATGGTGTGATAGTCTAGGATGTATGATTAATTCAACCCTCTTCATTTTGAGTCTAACTCACTTCACTTGCAGAAATAAAATCAGATTTTGTCCATTGAAACTGTCTAGTAGTGGTTTCCCATGATACTTCGAATCCAGACACTAACCTGTTTTTCATGTTTTTCATCCCAGTGCTGAGAACAGTGATTGGAATGTAGCAAGAAGCCCTCTATGAATATGTGTTGTAAATAAAAATTGAGGGAGCAACTAACTCTTCCCGGGCTCTTAGCATATGCATATGCCTGATTTCACTAGCTGGTGTGCAAACGGGGAAAAGCCAGCAGCTACTTGCTTGCCTTTTTTGTGTCCCGGGAAAGTAGAGCTGCTCATACCGAGTCTGTTAATGACTTTTCCAGCAACGCGATAGTGTAAGTAAAATTATGCAGCACTGCTGCAATAAGTTCATTAAAAAAAAATCTCAAACTTAAAAAACATCATTTGTGTTGAAAAAAATATTGTATTACGATAACCACAATTATCTATACTTAAAGGTGTTTTCAAAAGCTTCTCTACTTGGCAACATGCTTTGCCCTCTGCTCTGTTAAAGCTCGAGAAGTACTTTGAATTACCAAATACGTTGGAAAGTTATATAATTTCTTTAAAAATATTCTATAATTCTAACTTTTTTTTTTTTTAACCAGATAAGTCTGGCTTTCCACCAGTCATTCTAAATTAGATTTTACTGTATTTGGCAGTTTCTTAGTATTATATAAATCAGTCTCTTATTAACATCCTCTCACCACTAATTAGTTAAGGGACTGTAACCACTGCACGCATGTAGCTCCTACTACCTTCATGAGGATTAAACATTCATACCTTAGGGCAAAATTGGCATTTAACAAGAGAAATTGTTTCATGTGAATTAACCTTGAGGACTGGAGATAAATAATCCAGGAGGTACATGAGGATTCCCAAGTGTCATCATTGGGGATTCCATAATCATGGAGTGGCCCAAATAGCAGTGGCATGTTGAGAAATTTAAACTACCTTGACTGATGCATAATGGTGTACATACAGTCTATGCTACTTATATTAAATTCTTTAAGTGTAAAATATTTAAAGACTATCTGGTAGTGAGAGTACAAAGTTTGGTGGAACCAATATTGTAATAAGAAGTGCAAGTATATTCATATATGGCAGAAACTATTTAATTTCATGGATTTTTTTTTTTTTTGAGACAGAGTCTCACTCTGTTGCCCAGGCTAGAGTGAGTGCCGTGGCATCAGCCTAGCTCACAGCAACCTCAAACTCTTGGGCTCAAGCAATCCTACTGCTTCAGGCTCCCGAGTAGCTGGGACCACAGGCATGTGCCACCATGCCTGGCAAATTTTTTCTATATATATTAGTTGGCCAATTAATTTCTTTCTATTTATAGTAGGGACGGGGTCTCGCTCTTGCTCAGGCTGGTTTTGAACTCCTGACCTCGAGCAATCCGCCCGCCTCAGCCTCCCAGAGTGCTAGGATTACAGGCGTGAGCCACCACACTAATTTCATGCATTTTAAACTGTTTCAATTATATAGTGATGACTTGTGTAGCTGATTAATATTGAAAATCTCTGGGACTATGTTTTTAAAAAAGCAGAATCTATCTGGTTGATTTTGTCAAAGGTTAGAAAGTGTTGAGTTTTGGATAGTTGCACATGTTTTCAGTGATACTATGTGCCAGGCATCATGTTAAGAGTTGTGCAAAAGTAGTCCCTAACCACAAAGCGGTATTAGGAAACATGCAACTAGAAGAGAAACGAGATGTTTGATACCCCTGGTTTGAACACAGAAATTCTGCCTATGAGGGAGGGGGATAAGGAAGGCAGTTCAGAAAGACGTTTAAGAAGGCAATGTTTAAGCCAGATTGAATGAAAGTGAGGGATAGAAGAAGAGTGGAAATTCTATTTAGGAGAACAGGAAAAACAAAGTCATGGGGGTGTAAACTATGAGAATATTGAGGATTTGTTGGTGAGGCAGGAACACAGATAGGAAGGATATAGGAAATATATTTTTAAAAATTTTTTTTCTCTTTTTTATTAAAAATTTCTTCCCTGGATATGCTAAGACAGGAGATGTATTAATATAAGGTTCTGAGTTTGTCCTATAACAAATAGAAAGCCATTAAAAAATCACATTAAGGTTTTTTAGTTTTGGGGTGTATGTGACCAAATAAGTAATAAATATTCATGTTAGAAATTCTAGAAATGAGAGAAAGCTATATAAAAATGTAATCATTCCTTATGCCAGTACTTAATAATAAAAACAGTACAGTAGGCACTTGCTGTTTGGGGTCACCTAAAATCCATTTTATATTGTTTGTAAAGGTTTTTACCCTCTCTGTTTAGTGCATGTATTTCAGAGAGAATTGAGTTCTGTGATGCTAAGGATTGGGCAAGTGGTTAGCTTTATATATACACGGTTGCAACGCTTGGTCCAGAGATGAGCTTGTGACGTAAGTTGCCCCAATTAAATTGATGCTCAGGAGTTTTGCTTAATGGTTGGGAAGAAACATTTCTTTATCTCCTTAGATATGAATTAGGAAACATGCAGTCCCAGAAACCACTGGCAGCCAGCTTGGTACCACAAGGGGTGGAGGTAATGAGATTAACAGTCAAAACAAACAAAACAACAAACAAAAACAGCCAAGGAATAGAGAACAGGAAAAGTGGACAAAAAGTGGTTCTAGTCTTTACATTTGGATGCTCAACGAAACCTACCTCTAGAGACTTTTCATCGTGAATACTGATCAAGTCCCTGTATGGTTTCAGCCAGTTTGAGTTGCTGCATAATATCTATTACTTGTCATTGAAACAATCTACTTGGTAGGACAGTAATCTTGTGGAGCCCTCATGCCATAGACCCTTAATGAACTGTCTCCTCTACTCAAATCAGCTGCTGTTATTCTGGTAAGTACCCTCTGTGTACTCATGGGGCAGGATCTCAGTAGTCATCTTTTCTAGCTACTCTTGCATGGCCCAAGATTGTGCAACTGGCACAGAGTAGAACAACTTTGCATTATGACCAAGAGAAAGACTTAGTATGTTTTTTAGCACCTGAAACTTTAATAGATAAAATTCGAAGCTGTCTGTATCCCTATTTTCTGTTATGTAGATAGAAGTAAAAAACCTGATCTAAGAGAAAAGGAGCCAGAACATATGTGCAGGGGAAAGCAATGAGAGAAAAATGAAATAAAGATAGAAAAAACTTCTAGGTCCCTTGTTCTATCCATTCTGCTGTCAAAATTCATTTCAACCTTTTTTTCCAGGTTCTGTGAAATCCCTTTTTGATAAGCAAATAAGAACACAGAGGAAGATAATTTTATTTATTTTTATAGCCTTGTCCAGAGCAGATATTCAGCGTAATGACAAGTATAGTTGTATTGGTTATTTAAAGCAAAAGTTTATTCTAATGTTACTAGTTGTAATTTTGACATATTAAAATAAATGTTTTCAAAATAGGGATTACACTTTATAAAAAGTTTTTAAAAAATATTACTTTACCTTTAATATTATACTTAAGGAAAGTATTCTATACTCTTAAATGGTCTTTGAAATTATGATTTATACATGGCAAACTCTACCTGGTTTGCTATGAATTGCATAACCATTGTTCAATTGTTAGATATTTAGATTGGTTTCCATCTTTAACCATTATAAAATTCTGCAAGAAATATTTCATAGCAAAAATCTTCGTCCATATTTCTAAAAAAATTCCTTAGAATAATTTTTTTAAAAAGTAATTGCAGGGATATTTTTAAGCGTCATGATAAATATGGCAAAACAGTTTTCTAGAAAGTTTTTGCCAATTCCCATAGAAATTTTTGAGTGCCTGCCTTGCTGTGACATATCATGGATCATATATTTTCATTAAAAAATCTTTACCAATTCCAGCATAAATTCTTAATTAATGAAGGGCTATGTTTAAAACATTGTGGATTGGTGTCCTCAAGTATGCATATGTGTGTTGAGTTATCTGCAAGCACTGTGTTCTTGGGGAGCATCCCTTAAGTTTTCTTCTAATTCCTCTCACGTGGCTGTGCTTTTTTCCAGCTTTCTAGTCTCTTCTCTCTACTAGGTTCCCGTCTCCCTAACGGACTCTGTTCTCCAGGCTTTGCTTGTTAATTCAGTGGAATAAGACAATATGCCCTAATAAGAGTTCTATAGGAGAAATGATCTTCTGAGCCTGTGTCTCATTGACTTGACCCCAGACCAAATTGAAGTCTGAACCCTCGATCAAAACATGGTGCACAAAAGGAGATTTGTGTGCTGCTCCTTGTGTAGATCAATACATTTTCCTAGAGAAAAACTCAATATGGCACAAAAGACCGTGTTCATATTCTTATGTGACAACTTTTCACTGTATGAAAATTTTCACAAGGGAACGAAGTAAGAATGTGTTTATGTGTTGGTCTTACTATAGCTTCTTTGTGAGTGTTTGTGCATTAATATGTTTTGAATATATTGTTTAATCTGAGTATTTCCTTGTTTGAAGTCCAAGGTCAAAACCCGTATCTTTTAATAAACTTAAGTCCATTTCACCTTTGGCATTTCTCTGTGCTAGTTCTTCTTATCACTTTATTTATTTATTCAACAAAAGATACACTGAAAACCCAGAACTTTGCTAAGTGCTGGGGAAATAGCAATACAATAAACAAGAGCAGATTTTCTCCCTATGTTCATGGAGCTTATGTTCATGGAATTTAAGGGAAGAGACAACTCTTAATTAAATCATCACCTGATTAAATTATAGTTATAAGCAACGATAAATGCTTGAGTGAAGGAAAGAGACAGAGAACCTTGAGCGACTATGTAATTGAGAGAGATGCTGACCTAATTTGGAGAATGAGGGAGGGGTGAGGGGCGACCTCTCCAAGGAAATGTTTGAGCAATAAGTAGAAGAAACAATACGAAAAAAAAAAAAGGAGACCTAGGACGGGAGAGTAGCTACAGTCAGAAGACGCAGCTTTTCCAAGAATTCTTTGATTCTTTATGCTGTTCATTAGCTTATTCCTACAGCGAATCTTAACTGAGTACCTCCTATGTGCCCATCCTGGGGTGCTGGGAATACAGCAATGGATGAGATATTAATAGATAAAGTCCCTGTCCTCATGAGGCTTTTACTTAGGTGGAGGAAGGAAGCAAAACAAAGAAAAGGTGAAAAAAGCCATCATTTCAGCTAAGTGCTATGAAGACAACAAGGCAGGGAAAAAAGTTAGGGCACCTGTGTGTGAAGGGGGCTATTTTAGAGAGAGTGTTTAGAAAAGGCCCCTCTAAAGAGGTAGAGAAAGGAATAATGGCAAGAAGGGCTCCCTGCAAAAACCTGGGCAGGAAGAAGCAATAAGGATAAAGTGCTTGAGGAAAGAAAGGGCTCAGTGAGTTCGAAGAGCAGCCAGGTGGCCACCAGGGCTGGAGCATATTGAGTGGGGAAAAGGTAGGCAGTCATGGCTGGGAGTTGGGAAGGGCCACCTAGAACCTAGTAAGCTATAGCATGGAACTCAGATTCTACTGCAGGTGTGATGGGAATCTGGGAAAACACTGGAGGATCTCAAGAACTAGAAAGACGCGATTGACTTATGTTTTCAAAATATCACCCTTGATTTAAAATTGAAGAGGGAGACTAGTTAGAGAAGGCTGCACAGCAGTGATCCAAGTGAAAGGTGATGTGGCTTGAACCAGGGTGGTCCCTGCAGAGGTGTTTGGAAATGGTCAGATTCAGGGGATTAATTCGAACTGGAGCTGCCCAAACCTGCTGGATGGATTCGGATGCGGGTGGTTGGGGGAAAAAAAAGAAAGAAAGAAACCAAATATGGCACCAAGTTTTTGCCTGAACAACTTGATGAATGGAGACGCCATTACCTGAGAGGGAGAAGTCTGCAGAGAAAGTTCTGTTTCGGACAGTATAGCAACATACTGGTGATATCCCTGTGCATTCACACAACCTGTGTATGCCAATGGCGTCCAAAGGCATTGTCTTGGTCATCTTGGGCTGCTTTACAGAAATACCATGGACTAGGTGGCTTAAACAACAGATATTTATTTCTCACAGTTCAGGAGGCTGCCAAAGCCAAGATCAGGATACCAGAAGGGTTGGTTTCCAGCGAGGGCCCTCTTTCTTGTTTTCCAGGTGGCCATGGTCATGTTGTGTGTCTTCATTTGGTAGAAGGCACAAAGGAAGCACGCTCTGTCATATGTCTTTTTAGAAGAGCAGTAATCTCCTTCTTGAAGGTTCCACCCTCATGACCTAATCACCTCCTAATCACCTCCCAAAGGCCCTACCTCCTAATGCCATCACACTGGGGGTTCTGATTCCGACATATGCAACATTCAGCACACAACAGAGAAGCATCTGCAGTGCCTTCTCCAAGAGCTCTCTCTCCCGCCTGTGGGGTAGGGAAGCTGCCAATGCCAGAGGGTTCTATCCTCCCCCAGAGCTAATGAAGGTGGGGTTGCTGGATAAACACACCAGCTTCCTCAGCCCTGGAGTGGAGTCATTAAGAGGTGTGTTCTACACTGTTCTAAACTGCAGTTTCCTAGCAGCATTGAGCCTTAGTTGTCTACAGTGGAAACCTGCTCAAAAATGCATCTTTAATTGGCTTCTTACCTTTCAGGTTTTTTTCCCCACTCCCTTCTCAGTGCTCCCTGGTATCACCTTCTAAGTGAATACTTTCTGTATAAATATTTGTCTCTGGGTCTGCTTCAGGGAACTGAACCTAAGACACACAAGGTTAGCTCTAAGATATCTGCTGGCTATCAAAGCGAAGATGTCAAGTAGGCTGCTAAGTATATGGACTTAGAGCTCACGACTAGTGATAAAAATGTTGGAGTCGGTAGTCATTAGTGTATAGATGGTCTTTAAAATCATGGCAATGAATGGGATCATGATGTATTAGACGAACAAACAGGAAGGCCATATGTCTAGAGTACAAACAGAGGAAGTAAGATGAGGAGAGAGAAGGAAGTAGGGGTAGGGTCTAGGTTGTGTAGCATCTTGTAAGTGTGTAAGGCTTGAGCCTTTTTCCTAAAGGTAAAAACCAAAGGTATTTAAGCCTTCTGTGGTCTGGGACTCCTTCAGGGTTGCTATGAAAGTTGATGTCTGCCCATTGCAAATGTATGTTTTATTCTCTGAACTTCACGGTAAATACTACAGAGACAGGAGAATCAGGCTCGTTCCCTCCTTCCACAGTATGCTATGTTCAGGTGCTCATTTGACTTTCAAAATCCTTCTCATTAAAATGTGCATCTTTTCAGATATGCTCACAATCTCACACACCTGAGCACATACTCCCAGTTAATATCAGTCCTGAGAGAGTCGTAGCCAATGTACCACACACCCTCTCTGACCCCCTCCCTCAGCAACCAGAGCCCAGAACTTGTGCTTGGATCTTTCTTGCTATGAAGGTGAGGGAGATGGGATGGATCTATAGGCCCCCTTGATCTTGAACTTCTAGCCTCTGGCACTGTGAGCAAATACATTTCTACTGTTTAAGACACCCATTCTGTGGGATTTGTTATGGCAGCCCTAGCAAATTAAAACTCTAGGCAAACTGGGAATGTTTGTCACTCAAAGTAGCTTGCTAAGTCAACATGTGGTAGAGCCAGGATTTGAACCCTACGTCCGTGCTCTTAAAACTAGTGCTATATCAACTCTCTAGCCATAGTAACAAACACATACTACCTAAGTGCCAGGTACTTTTCTAAGCATTGTTCTGATATCAGTATGTTAACTTCTCATTAATATTGTTATCTTACAGATCAGCAAACATCACACAGAGAGGTAAAGTATCTTGTCTAAGATCACAGTTAGTGAGTAGTGGAGCCAGACTGTAAACTTCTTATCAAATAAGCAGTCTGACTTCAGAGTCTGTGCTGTATATCACTATTCCATTAATTCAAAGTGTCACAACATTTCAGATAAGCACAGTGGTTTAGGGACCATCTGTCCCATGACAATTCAGAGTCCCAAAACTTTAGTAACTTGAAAATGGCTTGTAGGAACAGAACAGGAACTCATGGTTTAGTGTCCTGATTCCTGGTCTGGTTTCATTTGTTTGTTTAAACTTGATTAAGGTATAATTTATAGGCAACAAAAAGCACCTACTAAAGTATGTACTTTTTGGCTTTTGGAAGATGTATATGGCCATGCAACACAGTCATAATCAAGACACAGAACATTTCTATCACCACCAAGAGATTCTTTTGATCTTTTTAGAGTCCATCCTTCCTTCCAACCTCAGCATACACTATCATGATAAGGCTGTTATCAACACTCGTATTTGCAAGTTTTTGTGTGAACATGTTTTTATTTCTCTTGGGTAAATAGCTAGGAGTGGAATTGGTGGATAATATGATAGGTGTTATATTTGACTTTCTAAGAAATCGAAAATAGTTTTCTAGAGTGGTTGTACCATTTTCTTTCCCATCAGTGGTGTAGCAGAGTTTCAGTTGCTCCACAGCTGAGTGCTCCACAACCAGTGCTCCAGCACTTGCTGTTGTCCTTTTCACTTTAGCCATTCTGGGGGGTGTGAAGTAGATTCTTAGTTTGACGGTAATTTTAATTTCCCAGATGACTAATGGTGTCAAGTATCTTCCTATTTGTTTATTTGCCATTCATATGTCTTCTTTGATGAAGTATCTGTTCAAATATTTTTCCCTTTTAAGAACTCAATTATTTGACATCTTTTTATTGAGTTGTAAGAATTCCTTATATGTTCTGGATATAAGCGGTCTGTCAGGTATGCATTTACAGATAATTTCTTCCAATCTGTGGCTTGCTTTTTCATTTTCTTAACAATGTATTTGAAAAGCAGAAGTTTTCGATTTTGAGGAAGTCCAAGTTATCCGTTTTTCCTAATGGTTTGAACTTTCTCTGTATTATCTAAAAATCTTTGTGTAACCCAAGCCACACAGATTTCCGCTTATGATTTTTTTTCCTAGAAGTTTTATTGTTGTAGATTTTCCTATACTCATGAACAATTTTCAGTTATTTTTGTATATTTTTAAATATTTATATACTTTGTATATTTTAGTATGTTATATGTTTACTTTGGGCACAGGCTGTGTTGTGCATATAATATATATCATTTTATTTAATCCTCACAATAATCCTTTGTGTCAGAGACTGCCATTATTCCCATACTGTTGATGAGGACATTGAAACTTAGAGGGGCTGAGGAGCTTACCCAAGATCACTACTCTTATTAGTAGAGGACCAAGGATTCAAATCCAGATATTTTTATTTTGGAGTCTGGCTTTTAGCCCACTAAGTTATACCTGCAGTGTAACCTCCTCTGTGACATGGTGGGGCCCTTCTAGATAGGATCCCATACTCAGTTTTGACTCTCGCTAATTAATTATAATGACTTATTCTGAACCATAATGGAAAAAGACTTATACTAAAGTATAAGTCTCAGTGTTATATTAGTGTTGTCTTAGCGTTATAGGTACTTATTCAGTTAGGAGTTGGGATGGGCGACACTTACCAAAGAATATTTTTTAAAAAATTTTAAACAGAGAAAACAACTATATTTGGGATATTCTTAAGGAACCAGAAGAATAACATTTTTTTTCTATTTTTACAAGTATTTATACTTCTAATCCCATAATTGAATAATGTCATAGAGTCGGTTGAAGAAAAGTAATGTCTTGGAAGATCAGTAGGTCTGTTTTATTACTTCCCAGTCAAAGGCTTACAACACTTGAAAGAATTGGATTAGAGAGAAGTCTGAGGAAAAGGATAGTATTTTTGACTCTATATTAGATAGTTAAATAACTTGCACTTAGTACCTGTATTGGTTTGCTAGGGCTACCATACCAAAGCACCACAGATTGGGTGGCTTAAATAACAGACATTTATTTTCTCAGTTCTAGAAGCTGGAAATCTTTGATCAAGGTTTGGACAATGTTGTTTCTTCCGAAGCCCCTCCTTTGTTGACTGGTATTTGGCTGTCTTCTTCCTGTGTCTTCACATATTTGTGTTCAGATTTCTTCTTCTTATAAGGGCGTCAGTCTTATTGGATTAGAGTCTGCATTAATGACTTTGTTTTTAACTCAATTACCTCTTTTAAAGACCCTAACTCCTAATATAGTCACATTTTGAGGTATTGTGGGTTTGACTACAACATGAGTTTTGAGGGGACACAATCCACCCCATAATATTAAATAACCTCTGGGCTTTAGTTTATTCATCTGTACAATGGGGATATTGAATGAGATAAAGAGTTCATAACCTTGAGTCTTAGTTGGAGGTAAAGAAGGTATCCATAAACCTTCTAAAACATTATACTACATTTTGTACATCTATTTTTTTCTGAGGAGGAAACTCTATAGTTTTAATTGGATTCTAAAAGGGGTACATGACCCCCCAGAAGATTAAGAGGCAATGAATTAGATAATTTTTATAGCACTTCTCAGCTCTTAAATTGTAAGAACATAGCCTTTGAAAAGAGAAGACAATGTTCTATTCTTTCACAGGACTAGCCAGGAAATTCCTCCCAATGCCTTTAATAAACACTTTCCATTGTAAATATAATTTTACTCCATTTTGGACTGACTCTAGAACAAATGTAGTCAAGAGAGGTCATAGGGCACATTTCTACTTTTTCACAGTTTTCTGAACGATGTTTCTGTTTGGTCATCATTGGAATATTGAAATCTAATTCCTTTCTCATTTTCCTTGGAGCTGAACTCGCTAATCTGCATATAATTTTTGTTGTTCTTCTCTGGCCATCATTCTCACCCTTGAGAAGGCTAACGTCTGGAGGAATTGTTATGCGTCCACAGACACACACAAACACACAGATGGCACAACTTGAGCAGAGGCAAAGTGAATAGAATGCTACTTTGAACCTAGTAAGTATTTATTAACATTTGTTGAATGAAAAATAAATGAATGAGTTCAACCCCAGGGAGAATAGTTAAATTCAGTTAATAATTGAATAACTACTTTCATAGCCCATAAATAACACTGCTGTATTAGTTAGACTTCTGATTATGAGCAATTGCTCTGTTGATCATTTTAGGTAGAAAACATAAACCAAATCAAATAGAGAATGTACATGTGAAAGTGCATCTAGTCGATCTGTGTGCACATGTATTTATATATCACCTACTTAATATTTAGAACCACAAATGTCTGTGTGTGTGTGTGTGTGTGCGTGTAAAACAATGAAATAAAGATCAATACAAGCTGCGCAGCTTTCATTGGTGGAATTTGTGAAGTGGAACTGACTTGTTTATTTTCTCACCCCAGGTCTCCAGCAAGCTGGCTGGATTTTTTCCCTTTACTGTAATCACATGCTTACTGAATAAGGTTTTTGAAAATGATGTATCACGTTGGCATTTTGATGCCTCCTAAGGATGCATTAGCCCCCTGTGCTTGTCTGCGTGGATCTGTGTGCGGCGGTGAAGGTAGGGATCACAGGGAAGTAGAATGAAGAAAGAAGGGAGGCGCTGGTTCACAATTTTCACTTGCATTATTTCCACAGGGGATAAGAGTCTGTAACACGCTTCTTTCTTTATACTTTCTAAACATATTTTACTCTCTGTTTCAGAAAGAATGTTTAATGTCAAAAAACTCAGGGATTCCACTCCTGCTGGTGAAGAAGCTTGGATTTGGGTATTGTTCTCGAAGTTTCCAGTGCTTTTCCCTTCTATTACACCTGTTTGGGATCTTTTTAGTGTTTGGGCACAGTTTATCTTTTTCAACATGTTTAACCTCCCCCCTCTATCATAAACATTCTCTCATGCATTTGGGGTTAGAGGACTAATGAGAAATATGCTTTGGACACTGTGGTCTATTTTATTTGGGGGTCATTAATGTCCAGAGAAAACTTAAGCTTTCAAGGGTACTGCTGAAAGATGGCCTCCCTGTCAGGACTACATCACAAGGCACTCAATTTATCAGCCTTCCTCCGGGGTGACCCGGCTGGGATTTGAACCTCTGGCTCCAGGGAGTCTAGGTTGAACAACGGGGATGGAGAGGCCACTCAGCCACTGCCTCCAGCCAAAAAAGATTAGTGTCATCAAAAATAGATTAGCAAGTCAGTTACAAAATTAAAGTATAACCCCTTTGTTCTAAAATATTTGTCAATGTAAGCAAAGAAATTAGCTTTCATTTCAGATTAATTACTGAGTAAATTAGGATTTGGGGCAAGAGCATTTTAGATTTTTTTTTTCCCCTTTCACTGTGGAAATGGAGAAATGTATAATATTTATAATAACTCTAAAGACTCAAGCATTTATACAAAAGCCTGACAGAGCTTACTAGAGCTCCTGCCTGTAAACTTTTTGTCATTGAAGAATTTGTGAAATGTGGACTCCCTGTGCCCTTACTCTTGTGGAAAGAAAAATGTTTCAAACCAAAGAAAGAAAAAGTGGACCTTGGGATTCTTTGGGTTCTGACTTCCAGAGACATGCGACTCCATCCCAGTGACTTTCATTTCCACAAATGGATTGGGGTCCCATCCCCATAAAAGGATAATAGTACATCTGTGCATTTTTGTAAGCACAGCCTTGATGTCATACAAGGGGAGAAGTGGAGAGTCTACTCTCTCTACTCAGGGAAGATCCTGGAAATTACTAAGGCCACTGCTCCCAACAGGGGCTGTGCCTGGCTTGGGCAAATGGAAAGACAGCACACTGCTCAGCCACCCTCCTCTGAGTAGAGAAATTTAGTTGGTCAGCATTCATTCATTCGTGAGCAAGTATTTGCTCATTATCTATTATGTGGCAGGCATTGTGCAAAAAGTTGAAAATCGTAATGGTGATTGACAATAGTATACTAACTTTATTTTATTTTATTTTTTTTGAGACAGAGTCTCACTTTGTTGCCCAGGCTAGAGTGAGTGCCGTGGCGTCAGCCTAGCTCACAGCAACCTCAAACTCCAGGGCTCAAGCAATCCTGCTGCCTCAGCCTCCCGAGTAGCTAGGATACTAACTTTAAAGTGAAGAAACCTAGCAGACCTCCTTAACCAAATGATCACAGTGAATATCACCAGTAATAAGACATGGCGACATATCCCCCTGGCGAATGCCCTGACAAGGTATAACATACCTGCTGTCCTACTCTTGCCAGAAGTGTTACTACACTCTAATCATGAGAAACCACCAGGCAAACATAGGGCATGTTGAAGACCAGTAGTCTTCAACAGTGTCACAATCTCAAGAGACAAGGAAAGACTGAAGAGCCATCACAGAGCGGAGGAGACTAAGGGAACAAGTCAACTGAGTGCAGTGTGGGATCTTGAATTGGACCCTGGGCCAAAAGAAGAAGGACATCCTCACTCTTTGAAGGTAATTTTCTCAGGCTTCAGACAAGTCCCTTAATTTTGTGCACATCAGAGTCATCTTCAATACAGTATACGTATGTGTCATGATGACACCCTAATTGCTTTGTTTACTGGCATTTCCACATGTGCAACTCTGGTATAACTTTTTCAAAGTATGTGGCCCCCACCACTCGCAGTCTGGATGCTCCTAAGAGGTTTTTTTTTGTGTGTGTGCATGTTTTAATATTTGTGTATGCCTTTATTGGCGCCACAGCCCTACAAGATTCTGGTTCCCATATATGCACCATAAATAGCTCGATAGAAAATGAAAAGCAACCACCACCAAGGAGTTTCCCCAACGACACAGTCTGGTTAATAAAACCGCATCTCGTTTTTGAGATTCCCACCTGCTCGCGTCTGCATTACAATCTGACCTTAAAATATGCCGGCATGAGATGGGGACAATGGTGCTTCTGTGAGCACAGCCCCAAGAATCCAGACCCGTTTCATCATTGACAGCCAAGCCGTGTTTAGAAAGAATTCCACGACTTTCATCTTGGTAGGAAACTTTTGCAGCTGACTGCTTTCCTGCACTGCCTGCTGTCTCTAAATAAAGCAATGGCAGTGGAGGGGGTGACTCTGAGTCATAAACACTCTGTCGTTATACCGCGACGAATTTGTCCAAAGGAAACATTTTTACGTCCTGATTATTTTATCATTAGTTTAAGAAGGTCCGTTGAGCTCCCGGGAAAGCCACGAGGAAGGGTGAGGCAGGTCTACCTGGATGTGACTGGGTAATGCCTCCCAGATGGGGAACATGCTGAGACAAACAAGGGACCCCCAGAGTACTCCTCTGCTACAGGAGTGATTTCATTCTGGATCAATTATGCAAATGGGCTGTGAAGATAGCTCCCTCTTTTAGCAAGGCGTGATTGCTCCTGCACTCACAATCCCAACAGCAGCCTCCCTGGAAATACCCATCACATTCTCAACCACCTGGTTCCATCTGGAAAATGTGTTTTCTTAATTGGGGGAGAGGGTAAGCATTTCAAAAAAAAAAAAAAATTTTTTTTTTCTACAGCATTACTATTCATTTACATTGAACGTGATAAAATGTTTGCCATTAAGTGATCCGAGCAGAGACATTTACATATGTGTGAGTTTGATTTTGCAACAGAAACTATGGAGGATAATAAGGAGTACTTTTTGAAAAGTTTAACAATCTTAACACTTATTTTATCGTTTCAGAGACTTGAAAGCTGGGCTAACATGACAGGTTCATCCTTTGAGATAGTATTTTAAAAAGTCTTTTAAGAAACCACTATACAGAAAATGTTTCGAATTCCAATCAGTAATTTATACCGGCTAAGAAAATTAACAAAGGTGGTCAATCAGAAGTAATGAGATCAAAGGTAGGGAATAACTGGAGAAATGATATCTGCTTAGAAAATTATTGGGCAATAATTATTATGACTAGAAATGCAAATCATTCCCCCTCTCCTTTGCTCTCTGTGTGCAAGGCTCACATTCCCCCATGAACTATGTGATAGCTCGCTTGTCTGCCTATATTCACATCATCCCTTCTTCATGGAATTCTTGTCTTTGGGAGAAAAACCTTCTTTTATTTTCGGTATACTACCCAGCTGGTCACTGCTACCCTGCCTTTTCT
Organism: Mirza zaza; assembly: GCA_008750895.1. Taxonomy (NCBI): domain Eukaryota; kingdom Metazoa; phylum Chordata; class Mammalia; order Primates; family Cheirogaleidae; genus Mirza; species Mirza zaza. The sequence goes on from VSMD01121872.1 coordinate 105,324, forward strand.
GGGCAAACATTTCACACCAAGGAAAATTCAGTTTAAGAAAATTAGGTAGATGCATTCTCATATTGGGAAATGGTAGAGCAATCTGTACAACTCCAAGGTTCAGGATTCTGATGGTTTTTCATAGATAAGACATATATTAAGACATTTTTAAAACAGTAATCATGGCTTATGGCAGGGACCTGCAGTGGAGTGGTCCAAATGACCCTCTTATATCCTGCTTCTGTGGTGTAGTCCAGGGGCCAAGAGAAATTGGGAGCATTTGCACACTTGAATAATCGCATGAGGGCTTCATTTTAAAAATGACACACCCACACGCCAATTGACAAGTCACAGATATAAATCTAAACTAGTCGAAAGTACCTTTTGTTTCAAGGCACATAAATCTTCCTAAGTCCATCAATTAATTTTATACAGTTTTAATTACGGCTTCTCACCTCTGCAAATACTGTAAGTCTGGTTGTTTTTGCCTGTGTCAACAGACACTGGTGAGAAGTGTGCAAGGTGTGAGCAACTTCGGCTCAGCTGCAGAGAGAACCCTTGCCCCTTTAAGACATTTATGTTCAATATTTTCCAATGAGTCCCAGTTTTCTGCCTCAGTTTTCTTTTATCAAAGCTGGGCATGCTGAAGCTTCTTGCCTCACAGGCACATGAAAATTATTTTAGGTTTGCAGGCTTTCCGAAGATTAAAAGGAAAAAAAAAAACACTCTTTATGTAAGTGCTAACTGTTGCCTTTAGAACTAACCTATATTTTATCAAATATAATGGAGTCAATTATTTAAAAATGTAGACTAAAACTTGTCTATGGCTGACTAAAATGAAAGGAATTCAAATATAAACCTTTTTAGATGTGTGTGTGTGTGTTTTATAGAGCTCCTAAAACACATGCCATCTAAAATCACAATAGTAGAATTTCCCTGAAAGTTACCTGCTAAACGTGGAAGTCACTTACGCGGGAAGAATTTGTATTGCATTTGTGAAAGCAAAATTACAATAGCTGACAAAACATGAAAGTTTTAACCGTGGTGGATGAGAACGTCGCAAGGAACTCAAAGGAATTTATCGTTATTCAACATTTCAGCGAACAGCAGCCTTGTAACATCTCTTCTGGGAGTAGATTTGCCTCCTCGCTCTGTAGGAAGCCCATGCACATGAAAAGGTTACATTAGAGACACATGGTAAATAATATAACAAACAGTTCCTATGGCGTTAGACTCTGCTCAGCAAAGAGCATGCAGGCAAGCAAATATGCGACGCTCAGATCCCCGCTTTGCTGGCTGGCATTGTCACCGGGCGGTGGGAGGGCTCCCCAGTGTGCCGCAAAGCCCGGCCTTGGATGAGGCACTACCCTCCCCTATGGCAGGACCGACTCCCTTCCTCCCTCATCCCACGTAAATCATGCTTGCAAATTTCCTCCTCCGTCCTCTGAGCTGAGGGTGTGACTTTAGGAAGTGACATTAGGTGCAGAGAAAAGATTAAAGACGTTAAAAATATTTGAATAAGTGCTTTCCTTTGTTTTTACCTGGTTAAGTCCTTTTGGGTTTTTTTGTTTGTTTGTTTTTTTATGGCGCAAGGTGGATGTCATTTCTACTTTTTTCCCCCAATTCCTTTTCCTCCCCCAAATGTCTTCCTATAACTCCCATGCCCATTCCTTGGAGAATCTTACCCTATTAGGGGATAATTGAAATTTCCAGTTTGTTTGCCACTAGACTAGTGATTTGTTTCTTTTTTTTTTTTTTAGACAGTCTCACTCTGTTACCCAGGCTAGAGTGCCGTGGCATCAGCCTAGCTCACAGCAACCTCAAACTCCTGGGCTCAAGTGATCCTCCTGCCTCAGCCTCCCAAGTAGCTGGGACTACAGGCATGCACCACCATGCCCGGCTCATTTTTTCTATATATTTTTAGTTGGCCAGTTAATTTCTTTCTATTTATAGTAGAGATGGAGTCTTGCTCAGGCTGGTTTTGAACTCCTGACCTTGAGCCATCCACTCTCCTCGGCCTTCCAGAGTGCTAGGATTACAGGTGTGAGCCACCGCGCCCGGCCTGGAGTAGTGATTTTTTAATTCCTTTGTCTCAAAGGTCTTGTGTTAGTTTGGGTTCTCCCAGAAACAAGCCCTGAGACAAGGATTGCAGGGGGAGCAGTTGAATTGAGAGCTGGGCTCTGGAAGCACGCATGGGAGAGGGCGAGGAAGGGAGGCAGGGAGGAGCCGTCAGACAGCAAAGGATGCCTTAATAAGCAGTTACTGCTACTGGTAACTGGCTCTTAATCCCATTGGGGAACTCTCGGAGCCTACAAGTTATCTCGCCAGATGTGCAGAGGGAGGTGGACTATACCCTAACTCCAGCTGTTGTAGATTAGTAATAATAACTGCTGGGGAGAGGGACATGCATTCGCTGCATTCACATTTCCTGCCTGCCTTGAGCAGGGCAGAGAGGGAAGATCACAGAGGTGTGAGGGAGAGAGGAACCCAGATCAGTTTAAGTAACTAACTGAAAGGTGCAGTGTCTCCACCCACTCTTCCATTCCCAGGGTATATTCATAGAAAGAAAGGGAGGTGGAAATAGTAATTATTTCTAAGTAGTTTCCAGGAGAGTTACAAAACTCTTGAAATGCAATTATGGATCCCAGATTAAGAGCAGTTACAACAGACTGGAAGCCTCTTGAGGGCAAGGTATAACTTAAGCACTGGTAGATTCTTAGTTCTTGGGATCATTTCTGGCTCAAAATAGGTGCTCCAGAAACGTTTCTTCGATAAATAAACCAATAAATGGAGAAGGTGCAGAAGACGTTATGCTCAAATTATTTGTGTATACAAGATTGAAAATTAACTAGAGTCATCAATCGTGATGGAGATGATCTTGGTTTTTGTAAAACACAGACGATTGAGGCAGGCTTTAATTTATGCTAAGGCATCCATAGATCTCAGGGAGGAAAAGTAGTTTGCTTTTCTGTTGTCCAAAAGGTTATGAGTTTAGGGGCTTAGCGAATGACGAAAAGAAAAGTAAAGCATAGAATATCAACTGATGTTCTCTGTCTTAATTTTTGGGAGTTGGTTTTTGTAATCAAGAACTTTGACTGATAAGGTGTTGTTGAGAGATTATTTCCTAAGGAAGGGTTTTAAGAGGGAGACTGAAGAAAAAAGGACGTAAGAACAATGAGCTCTGTGGGCCTGGAAATAAGAATTCTCACCAGAGAGTTGAAATGTACAGAAAGACTGTTTTGGGGACATACTTTTCCTTTCCAAAATGCAAGGAGATTGAGAACTACTAAATGAGACACTTATGCTCCCTCCGTATTTCAGCTTTATCTGAAGTGGGTTTCATGCTTTAGAGTGTATCAGAATTTCCTGGAGAGTATTTTTAAAAAGATTGCCGGGCCCCATCCTGGAGACTCTAATTCATAAAGTTAGAGTGGGACCTGAACATTTGTTTTCCTGCACGTTGAGAACCACTAGGTCAGTAGATCCAGAAGCCCGGAGTCAAGCCAACGAAAGGATCCGACAAGCCAGAGAGAGCGGAAGAGCCCTGGAATAATCTGGCTGGAGTTGATCCGGGTTGGAATGCTGGCTCCTTTACTCACTACAGTTTAGGTGACCTTGGACAAGTTGCCTAACCTCTGTGTGCCACGGTTTCCTCATCTGTAAAATTAGATAATGCATGTATCATGCTGAAGAGCAGCTAAATCCGAACCCACCAAGATTCCTGTTAAAAATGCATGTTCTTGGGCACATCCATTCCACACCTCCTGAGTCAGAATATTTTAGGTCACTCTGATACTCGGCCAGCTTTAGGGGGGTCCTGGTACACTATCCTTCTTCCTTAAGCGAAGCATAAGAGCATCATTTAGCTTTCCCTGATGACTCAGGCTCGTCTTAATGACCATGAATTACTGTACAGTCGTCTCATTGCTTTGTCTTGTTGCTGCTCTCACTTCTGCAGCTTTGTCCTTGTCCCCGTGGTGTCCCCATCCCCCACTTCTAATTTGCACTGACTAATGTGCTGTGCTATGATTAATCGGATTGCGAGCATTGTCAGGGGTGCGGGTAAAATCTGAGCCAGGAAGTCCTGCCTGGTGCCTGAGAAGAGTTTCTGGAACCCACCGGCCAAGGGGTAGGACCGAGGCTTCCTCTTCTGCAGCTGTGTCATGGGACAGGCAACGTTGTCAGAAGCCGGGCCTCTAGAAGTGCAGGGAGTCACAACACTGATTTTGCCTTCGTGCAAGGCTGAGCACCACATTCAGTTCATTAAGAACAGCAGCGTCCTCTTTTAAGCAGATCTGCTTAAAAAATAGTCAAGCCTCTCCTTACGTATGGTCACAGCCAGCATTTTACTCAATCTGTGCAAATCACACCATCACACGGTTATTTTCACCTTCTGATGCCTGGTTCCCATTAAAGATGGATTACATTTAAAGATCATTTTTAATATTAATATAATTTTAAATATTTTTGTATTAAGATCTAATGATGGTCACATGTTTGTTTTTCATTTGGAGATTGATTTCTAGGTATTGAGGCTCATCGGACGGGGACACCTTAATTTTTTTTAGATGTTTTAAATTCTAGGGGTTTGACATCCTGTGTTTGGAAAGGCCTGGGCTAAAGCTTTCCTTTCTGCCACAAAGTGACAACGTTGACCCCAGCCAACTGGGGTAAACTGAGCAAAGGAAAGAGCCCACGAGATCCAGATCCACTTTAAACCCTATGTCCCGTGGTTTTATATATTATTCAAATTTTAAAATTTCTTCTCGAAACTCTAAAATCTGTAACAATATTTACTTTGCATATGTGCTTTGTTCCCACAGTAAAATTATATTCTTGGTAATTTTACAAGAGCAACTACAGACCCCATGAAGCAATGATGAGGGTGTTTTGTCTTTTGCAAGGCGCTGCTAATTATTGCTCTGAGACAAAATGGTTCAGAAATAGACTTAGGTTCCTGGGCTGGGGCTGGGGGGGGGGGGAAGAAATGCATTATGAAAATTATGTATTTGCCCTCTGGGGACCCCACCCCCCTTTATGAAAACTCTTGCCAATCAATCCACAGAACAGAATCTGATTCGATTCTGGGGCAAACATTTGCCTGCTGTTGAAGCTCACGGAAAGAAAGATGCTTCGTGTTCTGGTGCCAAAAAGGGGAGGTGGAAGAAAATGGGGAGTTCAATCTAGGGGGCAAATAAAGAAATATGTACATGTATATTTATGCATTCTGTATTTTGGCTCTACTTGCTTCAAAGATTATTTATTTTTCTTTCTTCCTTTCATTTTTAAAAAATACCTTCCAGCTTCTTAACATGTTTTTCAAAGTAGAAGCTGGAAGGCATAATAAAAAGCAAGCGGGGATATGCTTTTTGAATAGAGTGAAATAATTAATGTAAGAATGCTTCCGTTTGGGCATTTTTTTTTTTTATGAAGTGAAATATATTATTTTTGCTTTTAAAATGGAGGTAATTTGTTACACAAAAGTGGTGTTTTCTTTAATCTGAAAATAATACTAATTATAACACTATTTGGGAGCTGGAGTTTTGAAGCCTAAAATTCCTTTTGTAGTTTGAAATTACTTAGCTGCCATAACTAAACTGGCACAGCTCCCTGGATATTGTCATTTCTTTTGGTATTGTCCCTTTCCTTTTCCTCTGGCCACTCTCCTCCCTGGGTTTTCTATGGAATGCCTCCTAGCTCCCCACGCTTCTGGCTATTGGTATTTATTCTCTTTAATTTCTTCCCTTTGCAGTTAGGTACTGCTCTTTAAGCCATCCACACTATTTCATTGTTCAGGAGGAAGGGGTTGTAGGCTGGGATATGACAGATGGAACACTCTTTGGAGAACTTCTGGTCAGAGGGTTGGTGGCTGTTTAACCTAGAGAGTGAGGAGCATGGGGCATTTCTCTCTTCCCTCTGGAGACCTCTAGGCCCTCCAGGTTGAAGCCCATTCCTAATTCTCAGGGACAAAAAAAGGGCATTTCATTAACTTCCTGGGTAATCTCTTTTGCACATAACTGTGGTCCCTAATTCGTGGATAAATCGCTTTCCGACATTTCTTTCAGAATCACAAGAAGGCAGTGGCTTTGATGTCAGGTGCAACTGCTGCCTCCAGCACCTGGAATTTGCCCAAATGGTAGAAAAGCCCTAGAAGGAAGTCAACCTTCCATGTGGCCTTGAGGTGTTCTGGGAGAGGAACAGTGACAGCCCTCAATCGGACGCAGATTTCTACTCTGCACAAACAATGGGTTTCTGATTTGTTAGCTCTCGCCTGTATTTGGGGGTCATTTCTGAGGATTAGATACAAAGCACACATGTGGGCATATGCCCAAAAGTTTGTAGATTTTCAAGGGATTCACAGATATCTCCACTACAGGGGGCAAAGGGTTCCTGGTGAAGAAGTCCTGTTTACCGTTCCAGGAAGACCTACCTAGTCTGGGTATCTGTGTTCCCTCCCCTCCTCCTTTTGCACCGTGTTCCGCTCCACCCACAACACGCCTTGATGTCCCTATAGTCTTCCACGTGTGTTCTGCCTCAGCCTTCTTCTGCTCTAGCTATTCTGTACTTGTTGTGCACTAGCTATTTGTATTTTCTAGAATGCTCTTTCCCCAGAATGACTTCTTCGGAGGGGCCTTCTTGACTCCTCTAATACAAAGTGATGATACCCATTTCCAACCCCTGTCCCATTCTCTGTTTTACTGTGTGTAGAGCATGATTTCTGTATTAAATGACCTTGCTCATGTGTTTGTTTACCTGTTTGCTGTCTTAGTGTGTCACGCATGACCGTGCAAACTCCATGAGAACTTCTGTATCCCTGGCCCTGACAACAGTGCCCAACACTTAGGAAGCACTTAATACATATATGGTCACCAAATCTGTTAATACATGGAGTTGAGGAATTAATCGCAAATATTAGGTTTTCATCCTTGTAGTTCTACTCTGTTTGCAAATCAGGGAAAACCTTAAAATGAGGTTTTTCTAGGACAAGATTTGTCACCCTGAGCACTATTGACGTTTTTGTCTGGATTACTCTTTTTTTAACCAGGCCTTTGCATTCTAAGATGTTAAATAGCCACTGTAGCTTCCACCAACTAGATGGCAATTAACACTTTTCCAGTTGTGTCCACCAAAAATGTCTCCAGACATCACCAAATGTCTCCCAGAGGCAAAATTAACCCAGGTTGAGAACCACTGGATTTGAATCCTGAGTGGTCACTTCATGCGACGATCTGCTGATGCCCAGATTTCTGTGCTTAGATCTGTATCGCTTGGACCAGAGAGAAGACTGATGTCTAAAACACACCTGAGAAATGTAAAAAACTGAGAGTCTGGGCAAAGGAGCCTGAGGTATTGGAGTAGAGGTTTGTGGTTTGAGAAGTAACACTACCCTCAAATGTCGTCAGAGCAAAAGAAGGGTGAATGTTTCCTAGGGACCTAATTTGGGCTGGGAATGTGAGAGAGTGATGTGGAGTCCCAGAAGGGCAAAGATGCTTCAGTAGAAGAAGGCTGGGGAGGGTTTAGGGAGGTCTCAGCCCTGGGGAAAGCGTCAAAAGTGACCAGCTGGTATGGAAGGCCCATTCACGTGAGCTTTAGGGCAGAAATGCCTACTGACCGGATCTTTTGGAAGGAACTCACAAGAGTGTTTGTGAGACAAAGGGTCAACTTCCAACCCCTGGCAAGCCCAGAGAGCAGTCACACTGGGTTCTCATGGGGGTACCCATCCCTGCATCCTTTCTCTGTCCTTCCCTGCCCTACTCTAATTCTGCTGCAGTCTGGATTGAGGTTAGCAAACTGGGTCAGGGTGGGTAGAAGTTCAAGCCAAGGAAACAAGGAAGTGGACCCCAGCCCCTTCTATACCTTCAGGCTTTCTTTCTGTTCCACAGCAGGAACAAACTGGAGAAGAAGTGGCTGCTACTTTAAATCAACTACGATGGAACTATTACTTGGAAATGGGCATTTAGATTATGAGACTTAAAATGTGTGTATGGCTTAATACTCAACAGAAAAGCTTTCACCTCTCTGAGCATTCATCTAGGGAAGCTTCTGCCCACTGATTAAGTTGAAGGAGAGAGGCAGCAGGACACAGAAGTAAAGTTGTCATATGAATAAATCCCATGGGTGGTGCTTGTTGATCGTGTCCATTTCTAGGTTGCTCTCTAGCTCCCCAATGCGTACATATGATAGATGGTAAATATTTACATCATTAAATACTTTTAAAAGAACCTGTCCAAACTTCCGTGTATTTGTGGGTATTAGCTACCCTCTGACCAGGGAGATGACTTCTCTGTCCCATTCTAGTCACCAGAGGACGGATGACAGGCAGCTAGCTTCCACGTTCCTTTAAACTCTTGGAAATAATTTTCCTTTGGTTTGATTAGATTATAAGCTTTTTCTACCCAAGATCAGGGCACCATACTCATCTTGAAAATACTTTCCACTTTCTTTCCTTCCATGTGGTTGGCCACCCCCTTCTGTCAGTCACTTCCAGTCGGCAACCCTGACACCAGGCAGCAATTTACACAGCTCGACTCCGCTTGGGCTTCCCACCATGGCTTGTAAGGTGAAAGACTGTAATCATTAGGTCCTGCTCTAAACTGGCAGGATGTGACAGAGAATCTACGATCCGGGATAAGGCCAGTGTCAACTAACTGTGACATGCCATCAAATATAGCATCCTTAATGTCATGGAGAGTTACTCTCTGCATGGGTGATAAAATATGGGTACGCTGACAGGCTCTTGCTTAACTGTACTCATCGGCCTTGGTATGCTCATGCCAATTCATTGTTTCATAACAGATTGGCTCACACTGAGAATGAGGATTCAATTTGAGATTTTATTGTTAACCTTTAAGGTCCTTGGAGGCATTGTTGGTCTCTTCCGCCCGACAGGAGCTAACTGAAGTTTATGCTCCCATTTGTAGGTGTCTTATCAACCATGATTTCACATTGACACCTCCACATCAGTCTCCAGCTCTTTCCCAACAACGCTTAACATAAAAATTACTTATTTGCAGATTTGAATGAAATTTGGCCACTGGCATCTCGTGCTTGCTATGCTTTCTAGTGGAATTCATTTCTGGATATCAACCTATTTGACTTTCTCTTTATGCTTGATGACATTTTTCCTGCTTCCTATTGTGACTTGAATCTGAACAGAAGCAGAGCAAGGTCTCATGAAGGGTGACTTAGAATACCACTCCCAAGCCAATCATGGAAATAGCTGCCAAATTTCCTTTTTAGCATTCAGACTACTTACCAGTGCGAAGCTCCTTCGACTTTGTTAAAATCAATGATTTCCACGAGTTTGAAAGGAATCTCAGGAGGGAAGCATAAGAAGAAAGAGGATATACTTGACTTGAGGGAACATTATGAGCTACTGAGCATTGGACTTCACCAGACTGTACCAAGAATTGAAGTATTTATTTTAGGCCTGAAATTGTTTTGCAATTTATTAGGCAACTATGGCATCAAGGCACCTCAGGAATGATGACAACTGTTCTAGCCATATCCCAGAAACTCTGCAAAAGTAAATTGGATGATATATGCAAAGCACTCTCAGCTTTTTGATGGAATGTTTTCTTTTTCTTTTTAAGTACTATAATGGGGACATGAGGTTCATTGGATTATTTCATTTTGCTTTATTTATACTCTTTTTGAGGCAAGTGGATGGGCAAGAAAAGAGTACATTTTCCTATAAATGAGTACACTCATAAATAATGCTCTTGGTTATGTAAAAGCCATTTCTAGTTAGAGTTTTTTTAAAAATAAATACAAATATTTCTAGCTTTGCGTGTGTACAGGCTAGATTTCTTAAGGCTTGGGCTGTTATCCAGAATAGCATCAGGTATGCAGAAAGGTCTATTGTGTTTCATATTGGCAAAAAGCTTACCAAAGCGAAGATAAAAGAGTGATGGCATGTAGCCAATTCTGTCAATTCCCTTGCTTATTTCTCTGCTCCTCCCTGGAATCCAACCATTTCCCCCCTTTCATTTGTATAAAGAACAAAGCAATCTTCCTCTATTAGGAGTTTAATTTTTTTTTAAAGAATTGTTTGCTAAAATAGGCAATATCAGTGACCATGATCATCTACTATGCTCAGACTCTAAATGCCACTTTCTGCCAGGAGGCTAAATTTCATTTGGGACAACCAAGAGGTTTAAGTGTGAGCAATGTCAGGAACATCGTTAACAATGCACATGTGAGCCTGGTATTGTGATTAGTTTGGGGGAGTCTTTCTACATGACTAGGCTTCTAATAAGTGGAAATATATGTTGCTTAGCAGAAAGCATACAACATAAATCTCTTTGAGCAACATAACCTTAAGTTGGAAGACTTAGACCAGCTCACAGCAGAGCAGGAGATTTTATTTTTTGGGACATCTCTACCAATATTATAAAATGTGTCTGATATCTTCCTCCCAGATCCTCTCTTTGCTCTTCTCCATCTACTCTGGGAGGCTGATAGTATGGCTTGGAGTTGGGCTCAGTACATGAGTACCCCTTGGAGGAGCTTGATGGAAATGAGAAGAGTGAGGTCACGTATTTATTTCCTGGTTTCTTCCCTGTGAATCACCTTGAGCTGGCAATGTGCTTTCATAGAATGCTTCTTTCAAGGTAGTTGATTCTGTACAATTCTCTCCTTCCTCTTGCTGGGAGCCACTTTTTCTCCCTGTTTGTCCAGGACTAGGGCGGCGCTAGCTCAGATGCTACCACCCCCAGTTATGGTCCTTCTACACACACACACCTTTGAGAATTCCCTTTGTAAATAAACTTTTCCTAAATTATCCTATTTTGAGTTTCCCATCTGTTTCCTATTTTTACGTGTTTACGGATATGTGGGGCAATGGAAAATTGGAAAGATATTAAACATATATCAGAGAAATTAGGAATCACGTGTTTGAAAGTGAACCTAATTCAAGGGCAACTGGTAAACAGGAGTGAGGAATAAGGTCCAAGTACAGTTTTATCAGCAGATCATACAAAATAAAATTTTCAGAAAAAAGATAACGAGTATCTTCAAATATCTGAGGAGCTACTACGTGGAAAATAGATCAAGGAATGAGTATTATACTATAAAACCTATTCAAGTAGTGGTTAGGGTAATTATATTTTGAGAAGGAAAAGAATGAATTTTTGCATTTGGAGAGGTGGTGGACTGCATATCTTTAAGATTACTTTCAACTCTAAGATTCTGTATTGCCATAATCTCAATGTAACCCAAATAAAACACAGGGCTTCTTGTGGCCCAGTTTGGGGCCACATTGAAAGAAATGGAAACCATAAATTTCAATGCAAGTTAAAAGTAACTATAATTTTTTTAATTGCCTGGACACCATTAAAATAGATTTAATCAATTATCTATAGCAAAGACTTCTTAAATTTTCCTTCTTCCATTTCTTTGGTTTTATCTCTATCTCTCAAAGCTTCTCCTATTAACTCTTTTTTTGGTCTAT
>VSMD01121874.1:0-20061 GCA_008750895.1 Mirza zaza
AATACCAGTTTGCTGGTGAATATATGTGGTGCTTGTTTTTCCATTCTTGGGATACTTCACTTAGTAGTATGGGTTCCAGCTCTAACCAGGAAAATATAAGATGTGCTATATCACCGTTGTTTCTTAGAGTTGAATAGTACTCCATGGTATACATATACCACATTTTATTAATCCATTCTTGGACTGATAGGAACTTGGGCTGTTTCCACAGCCTTGCGATTATGAATTGTGCTGCTATAAACATTTGAGTGCAGGTGTCTTTTTTGTAGAGTGTCACTGGATCTTTTGGGTAGATGCCCAGTAATGGGATTGCTGGATCAAATGGTAGATTCACTTGTATCGCTTTAAGGTATCTCCATATTGCTTTCCACAGAGGTTGAACTAGTTTGCAGTCCCACCAGCAGTGTAGGAGTGTTCCTCTCTCTCTGCATCCATGCCAGCATTTGTTATTTGGAGACTTTCTGATAAAGGCCATTCTCACTGGAGTTAAGTGATATCTCATTGTGGTTTTGATTTGCATTTCCCTGATGATTAGAGATGTTGAGCATTTTTTCATGTGTTTGTTGGCCATTCTTCTGTCTTCCTTAGAAAGGTTTCTGTTCAAGTCATTTGCCCACTTTTTAATAGGGTTATTTGATTTTTTCTTGCTGATTTTCGTGAGTTCTAAGTATATTCTAGTTATCAGCCCCTTATCGGATGCGTAGGATGCAAAAATTTTCTCCCATTCTGTAGGTTGTCTGTTTACTTTCATGACTGTTTCTTTGGCTGTGCAGAAGCTTTTTAGTTTGATCATGTCCCATTTATTTATTTTTGTTGCTGCTGTGATCGCCTTTGGGGACTTTACAGCCTTTTCTTTTCCTTGACAACAATGGAATAAGGTGCCTTCACCATGTCTTCAGGATTATCCAGATTTTCTACCATTTCTCATTCCCACAAGGTTGCCCACCCAGAACCTTTTCTCTCCTGTTTCTAGCTCTTTTTTCTAGTCCTCTTTCTAGCTCTCTGCTCAGCCGGTGGTAGGAGGAAGGGAGCTACAACTTGACTTTTGGGGAGATGTCTATAACCTTTTAGAAGTCTTGGAATGTTTTTAATTCCACAATTTATAGTTTCTAATTGTTATTTTCTTAGACATTATATTCTTATTTTAAGAAAGCATCTTCTTGGATCTCAGCAAAACACTATTTAGAATTTTTTAGAAGTTCTCTTCTGTTCCCTAATAATTTATCTTTCCTTAAGTCAGTTATTCTTCTTGCTTATCTCTCCATGGTAAAGAATACTTCCCACTGTGAGAGCTGTTTTCTTTCCTTTGCTTTTCCAAGTGCACAATAGTGAAGTAGACATTGTGCAGTCTCTAAATAAGTATAATGAAACAAAGCACCTGTTTCGTTAAAATTGCATCAAGCAATTGTTTTGTGTGCAAAACTCTGATTAAGTTGAATAGGACAAAAAAGCAGTGAGAAGCCGGTGAGAATAAATTTAAAAATCTAAAGTCATGCTAACATTAGGTGAGGGGAACAATTGAGAGCTAGTATATACCACAGTTATACAGAGGCAAAAACGAGGAATAAGATCTACTAGGACTTGCCTAAAGGCCAATCCCTAGCAACAGAGAAAGAAAGAAAGAAAGAAAGAGGGAGAGAGAGAAAGAAAGAAAGAAAGAAAGAAAGAGGGAGAGAGAGAAAGAAAGAAAGAAAGAAAGAGGGAGAGAGAGAAAGAAAGAAAGAAAGAGGGAGAGAGAGGAAGAAAGAAAGAAGAAAGAGAGGAAGGAAGAAAGAGAGAAGGACGGAAGGAAGAAAAAGGAGAGAACATTTCTAAGCTACAGGCCTAGTAACAACCAATGCCTCTTACCTCTTTATTTGCTATCAGCCATGTTCCCTTCCTTGTAGCTACAAGAGCTATTAACAGCAATATCAAGGGAAGCAAAATGTTAAACATCAGAGTAGTTTTATGTGGGACCGTATTTTACAACATATAAGATGCTATGAATTATAAATGCACCATTATGTTATGTACCATTAACAAAGAGAAAAAAATGCTGCTAATTAGACTAGAATATGTCATCAGTCATAATTTATACTCAGATTTCAGTAATGCTACCGTGTGAAACCAATGGATTTTGGTATCTGCTATGTTTGTCCTGATTGTGGAGAGATTATTCATAATATAGAGAACAAAGGACTTTAATTTTAAAAAGGTGTTGAGAAGTCTTGGTGCAAAGCACCTGGATGTTGGCACCTGTCAAAGAGGCTACCTTCCTAGTTATGTCGATGACAAGGTATAACCTCCACTAAATTAATTCCTCAGAGGAGTTTTCTTATCTATAAAATGAGGGCAGTGATGCCTAACTCACAGGGTCGCTGGGAACATTCAGGTATTAAGCACATGGCAAGTGCCTGGCATTTAGTAGACACTCAATACATCTTTATTTCCCTCGCTTCTTCTTTCTAACACTAATGCTACAAATTTTCTCTTTCTGTAAAACAAAGTGATGTTCACACTGATGTCAGAAGGTTTCTGTGAGTGTCAATTATGATAATGTGTGAGATATATACATATATACACACACACACACATTTTTTTCTAAGAAAAACAGGCCTTATACAAATAAAGGCACGACTATACCATTGCTGGTTATTTTTAATCATTATTAGTCAGACCTGCTACTCTATCCTTAAGTGAGAAAATGATGTTATATTCCTTATTTTAATATTCCAGCATCCTATTTATTATGGATCAAAAGCTAAAATGAAGAGAGAGAAGGAAAGGGAAAAAAGGAGAGAAGGGGGAGAGAGAAAGAGGAAGGAGGAAGAGAGTAGAGAGAACGATAGGATTTTTAAAAAAAGGAAGAATAGAAAACCTGAATTTTCACAAAATTTTACACAAATTGTTATACAGCAAAGGTATAATACAAGGTAATTAGTACAAATTAATTAACTCAAAGGGACTCTTTGCATAGGGAGATAAGTACTCAGCAAACAATCAAAGAGTAGTGTTTCTCCAATCTGGCGATGATCAAAGTCACTGCAGAAATGACAAAATATATGTATGTGGATTTCTCCCCAGACTTACTGAAGCAGAATCTCTGGGGATGGGAGCCAAGAATATGTATTTTTATAATGTTCTCAGCTGATTCTGATGATCAGTCTTATTTGGAAACCACTGCTGAGAAGGGTTTTAACCTGCAATATAATAAGAGTCATTGCCTTTTTTAGAACAAATGAACGCTATTTTTAGTGCTGCCTGATGCTTTATGTTGGAATCCTGGATAATTTGGGAGAGAGGACTCAAAGACTCATCATTAATGGCATTGATCTGGATAAAGACTATATTTATCAGTCTCCTTTGCAGCAAGTGTGGCCGTGTGACAAAGTTCTGACCAATTGGATGAGAATGAAAATGAGGTGTGCAAACTGCCCTACTGAATTTCAAGCAGTGGTTTCCAAGGGCTTTTGTTCCATGGGACCCTTTGGCAGCCTGGAGAAGCCAAAGAAGGATGCTTCCTTGAAATAACATTTTTAAATGCATAAAGCATAATATCATGCTCAGAATCATAAATGAGACCCATTACATGACATACTGTTATCAAAATATTAAAAGGTTAAATTCATGATATTAGTGATATAGATATTTACTAACACATTCAATAACAAGATTTAGCAGCAGGTCAGTGGTAGAATTATGAACATTAGGGCAGCTTGGGGTGAAGGTGGGAGTGATATTTCAGGGTAACATCTTGTATTCAGAGTCCTTTGGTTTCTCTGGCTTCTAAAATTGAATGGGCCCTATCCCCATGTTTTCTAGTGCCTGGAAAGTTCTAACTTTGTCCACAATCCTCCTCAAAATCCTGATCTTCAACAATCATTTACAGAAAAAGATCCCACATATATAGATATGGCTTTTTTATGAATTGGTAAAGTAAAGGTCAGATTCAGGAATGCTTTTAAATAAAATCATTGGCAAATCTATTGCATCCTAGATTTATATTTATTTATGTCAGACTTAGTCTGATCTTGTTTATGTAGCATGGCACTTGCTGTATTTAATGGGTTCCTTAACGTGGAGTGGAATAAAAATTATATTCTTTTTTAAAAAATAAGTGTTTGAACCAAGTTGAATCAAAACCAGTTTTTACATTTAAATTGGTTGATGAGAAAAATAAATGTCTTCTGAAATGAAGAAACAAACAAAAACAGAATCCAAAGAGATCTGAAAGAAAAACCCTTCCTGGGAGAAGCAACAAGATGTCTGTAGGTTTGGTTGCTCTTTCCTTTCAGGCTAGTCCTCGAATATTCTCTGATGTTATCGTCCTACATTGTCATTGTGAGAATTAAATGAAATAATGTATGAGACTGGGCATTGTAAGCTCTACCCTTCTATGCAAAAATAAGGTATTGTCACTATCAACTGATGACTTAGGGAGTTAGTTCCTCCAAATGAGGTTAGACAGTTTTTCTCATTCGGTTCTAATGTATCTGTTTATCTTTTACTTTTGGTCTGTTTGTTCTTTTCCTTATCTGTGCGAGACTATAAACCATTTATTAGAGAGGACTTTGAATCCTATCTCAATCTCCTCAACTATTTTGCTTGGTGGTTTTATTTGAGCCAAAGACTTCCAGATTTTCCTGTTTATTGGATTTTGTTTTTAGTTACCCACATCTCCACAGAGAAAGGGCTTATGATAAGTAGAAAATTATTTCATATCTGAATGAGATGAATGCAAGTGGCAAAGAAATAAACAGATTAAGTGAGAATTACATGGCTGCTGCTGGGCCTATTACCGACATATTATTTTTGATGCAGTTATAAATCTATCTATATATCTTAATGAATGGAAAGTGGCAAATGTGTTTATTCCCTGCTCTATTTTCTCGTCTACAATCCCTCCACCTTCCAACTAAGTGGTTTAAATACCAGAGTGGTAGAATGTGGTAGAGTGGGAGTGTTTTGGGTAGCTTACTTGCCATTCTTCTGAAAAATCTGCTTTACATTGGCAATTTCTTTATTAGTTGTAATAGTAATAATGATAATTAAAACAATTATCTTTTTTTTTGAGACAGGGTCTCACTCTGTTGCCTGGGCTAGAGTGCTGTGGCATGCTCATAACTCACAGCAACCTCAAACTCCTTGGCTCAAGTGATCCTCCTGCCTCAGCCTCCTAAGGAGCTGGGACTACAGGTATGTGCCACCATGCCCAGCTAATTAAAAATTTTTTTTTTAGAAATTAGAGTCTCTTTATGTTTCTCAGGCTGGTGTTAAATTCTTGGCATCAGGTGATCCTTTCACCTCGGTCTCCCAAAGTGCTAGGATTACAGGCTAAGCCACCAGGCCTACCCAAAGCAATTTTTTGAGCACTTGCCACATGTTAGGCATTTTATACACCTTTGCAACATTTTATACACCTTTCTATCTATCTATGGAAGGTAGATAGTATTTTCATGTTCCAATTCTGATATGTATATATAATATCATATAATAAACATATAATGTTGATATAATTAGAGTGGATTAATCATTTGCATTATGATTTTGACAACACCTTGAGGGAGTTTCTTTTCTTTTCTTTTTTTTTTTTTTACCACCACTTTTCAAGCCAGCTCTCAACTCTCACAGGAGTCCTGTGAGACAGACTGGCAGCCAGCATCTTTATATAGGCAGGATTTGAGCCTGTTTCAGTTTTCTGACTAGCACCTAGCTTATTTTTAGAGCACAATATTCATGGTAATAAGAAGAAAATAGTGAATAGCAATACAACGAAAACAGTACAAATGCACTTCTCAGGTTGAGTGGGCTCTCTCTGGGGTTTCTTTTAGGGTATCTGAAGTTATATCCTTGCCTGGCAAGGGAGAGATGGAATAAAACAACTCCAATTTTTTCTTTCTTTAGATTAAAGAAGTATTCAAGCTTTCAACAGAATAGGCCAGCAGCCTCTCTCCAGTGAGTAAACTGGAGAATGAACCAGGCATAGCTGGGTTCTCTACCCACTGGGCTTCACTCCCCCTGGCATATTGGCCATGGCATCTTGAGTTTATTCTTCTCACTCTACCCCCAGACCCTTGGGCATCCTCCAACAGTTTCCACAGTCCTTAGGGAGGATTAATTGCCACCCGTCTAGTTTCAAACTACGTTAAGGCTTGTTGAGTGTTGAATCACACATAGGACAAGGTTGGGGAGCCACTAAAAGAACATCACTGGTTGGAACCCACGCCGGGCTCATAGTATCTATTGCAGTATATTTTTCACATGCCATGTTCTGGCCTTCAATGCTACAGTTCCACAGATGTGATATTGTTAAGGGCCCAGAATTTCCCAGATAAAGAGGGACCAATGAATGTTCACTTAGTTTACAACAAATGCCGTGGAAAACCCAAACCGCGAGGGTGTTTGACCATGAAAAATGTGACAGCTACAAAGACTCTCTGCTAGTGGAATCTATATGACAAGCTAAATGTTAATCAGAGGGTTGCTTGGTAAGCATGGAAGCAGGGCAGGGGAGTTAGCAGAATGAGTTTAATATTTAAAGGCCCAGGTTAGGTCAGACTGAGGCCAGGTCTCTCATCTTGCTACCAAGATGGTATAAGAAAAATTCTTGAGCCAGAACATTTTCTCCCCTGGAAATTTCTTGTCCTGGAGATGACTTGTGTTTGCCAGACATTATGGGATGAATATTGGAAATATTTCCCTTGGCCTATGACACCTCCCTGCCAGCACACTGCACTGAATAGGCACCAAGATCAAGATAAACAACAAATACAGCCCATGGACAGAGAATAAATGCCCTTGTTCTAATTCTTCATTAGAAAGTGATCATCTTTCTGAAATAAGACACCATGTGGTTTTCTCTTCTTTTATTCATTGTGAAGGAATAGAGGTAATAAGTTAAAGTAAGGCAAAAAAAAAAAAAAAAAAAAAAAGCAGGTCCCCTTTCCAAATATTTATCTTTCAATGTTATTTCATGGCTTCTGTATGTAGCTAAGAACTATTATACGAAATACATACTACCAGGAGGTTTATGCCCACCTAATACTCATAACTTAGTGTACTTAAATGAATAAGTTTTTGATGAGGTCTAATGCTTGATTTACAGAAAATGACCATTAAGAACTTTACATAAGAAGCAGCTGAGACCTACCGAGTCTCAGCATCTTGCTAAAGTCCATGCAACTGGCTAGAGGCAGAGGCAAAATTTACAGTTGCTCTTCTTAACACTTTTAAAATACGTAAGTGCCCCAAGCTCTACTTCCATCTGTACAGCTGAGGTTGAAAACCCCTGGTGTAGTGAGATAGACACATGTGAGTGGATACTCTGGTGTGTCAACTATTCCCGGATCATTTGTTATTAAATGCTAGAACTTACCATCATCCTGATTTCCCATGGGCAGAATAGATGTCCTCTCTGGTTACAATTTAAAGAGAATTAGGAAAGCTCCCTCATTTCTTTTTATGCTAACTGGCTTCCTAGGAATATTCTCGCAAATGATGCTAGAAATTCCACTGTAACAAAACACTGCTGTCACTCTATGAATGGGATCCAAAATAGCCACTTTGTATAATGCAGTGCTGCGTTAGTGCAAGGTTCAAGACATGAGCCAGGAAAGCCTACGGTAAGGACTGAAATCCTATCTCCAATCCCATTATGTTGGAATTTGAGCTCTCACAGAGTGTGCTATGGTCATGTTCCAATGCTTGGCAATCTGGTCCTTTGGGTTACACATTGAACTCTCCCTGTGTTTCTCATTTAGTGTGTAAGAACCTATCAGATCCTCTATTTACTCATTGTTGAAAGAGTGGAAGCCTTTGGTATAACGAGGAAAAGGAAGACCATGAATAAGAGAATAAATGGAGGAGTAGGGAAGAGGAAGGGGCTTGGCAAATGGGGATAAACACCAGTTTTTGGCTGAAATAGTTTAATCAGGTAAGAGACCAAACAGGGTGATGAAAAGGGCCTTGAACTACCTGCCAAAGATCTGAGGATCTTAGAGAACTAGTGTTGTGATTTTGGATATGACATTTTGTGTTTGTTTATCTCAGCTCCTTCATCTATAAAATGCAACGTACTCTGCCTCCCCTGCATAGCTCCCTGGCTGATTGTGAAACCTAAATCGTATTTCTGAAGAATTTCTGTAAAACCTACTATGCTCTAGGGAAGCACTGGGCTGTTGTTATGAGGTTGTAATGCACACAAATCCTGCCTCAAAATCTATTGGGAAAGAAGCTGGGTCGAAAGGAACACATAGAACTGAATTAATGTTGAGGAGCCATGTGAAAAAGCAGAGCAGCTTCTGCTTGACAGTCCTGGTACTTTTGTGATAGAGCTGAGAATATCCCAGTCAGCAGGCTCCTTTGGAGGAACCGTGGTACTGGGAAAGAAAGTGGTTGGTCTAGATCATATCGGCCAGTGATATGCAATAACTCTTGAGTTTCCTGTTGGTTGCTTCCTTGTTGAGCAATACTTCTCTGGAATCACAAGAGTCTACAATTCAGGGAAGACAATGTTACCTAAATACAGTCTGCTCCACTCATTTCGTTCTTTTCTACAGCAAAATCCACAGTTAGCTATACATTTTCAGGATTGATCCATTTTTATATTCTTTTTCAAATAAATCAAAATTTTTTTTTTTGCCAAGGATGAATTAAGGTATGGTCTTAGACATCATGGCCTATTTCTGTGTATTTGTGTATGTGTGTGTGTGTGTTTTCAATTTTGATCAACAAAAGTATTCATGTAGTCAAATAATAAATATAGCAATAATATGCTGAGCACCTTATATATTCCAGCTACCGTGCTAAGAATTATACCTATATTATTTCACTTTATTCTAGTGAAACAGAGTTGGTATTTGTATGCTCATTTTGAGAAAGTGAGATCTACAATGAAGCCGCATCACCATGACACGGTTGCATACTCACAAGCAGCAGATTCAAGATTCAAATTCAGCTTTGTCTGATTTTGAATCTCAGGCTCTTACCCACTTTGCTCTCCTGTCTTTACCGAAGGGCGTCTACTCTGAGGAAGACGTGCTATGTACCGGGGATGGAAGGATGAGTAGGGTAGATCTCTGTCCTCATCAAGCTCCATTTAATGTTTGAATGAGCATTATTAAAGCTATTATTGAAAGGCACTCAAGAGTGAAATTAATGAGTATTGTAGTTTTTCATGGAAATACTAAATTTTACAATTTGAAGGGAAAATCTCCCTTTTAATGCAATAAAAATGATAACAGAATGCATGTTATATCTTGACTTCAGCAAGGCATCAGACAATATTTTATAAAATCTTTGAGGAAGAGTTGTAGAAATATCATGTAATTGATAATATAATTTGGAGAAATAAGAGCTGATTGAATCCCCAAATCAAACTATATTGACTTGCTAGGTGTGGTGGCTCATGCCTGTAATCCTAGCACTCTGGGAGTCTGAGGCAGGAGGCAGGAGGCTCACTTGAGGTAAGGGGTTCAAGACCAATCTGAGAAAGATTGACATCACATCTCTACTAAAAATAGAAAAAAATAGCTGGCTTTGGGGGTGCTCATCTGTAGTCCCAGCTACTCCGGAGGCTGAGGCAGCTGGTTCACTTCAGCCCAGGAGTTTGAGGTTGCAAGGAGCCAGACTGGTGCATTGGTACTCTGGGCAATAGAGCAAGACTCTGCCTCAAAAAAAAAAAAAGTATTGATTAATAGTGAAGGTGAAGCTGGAGTAAGGTTTCTAGAGGTGATCCACTGGGCTCTGTATTTGTCCCTGACCTGTTCATGTCTTTTCATAATACCTTGGGTCATTGATTTGTGAATGACAAATCTGTGAATGACAGAGAAATGACTGGTACATAGGATTAAAAAGTAGGAAGGTGATCATGTAGCAAGGTGATAATGTAAAGCCTTGGACGTAGGTTCAGGAAGTCACTTACATTTGTATAGGATTGCTACTAATAGAAGTTAATATTAAAAAGATACTAACAGCAGTTGGTGTAAAAAAAATATAGTATGTCCAAATAACATGATATGGCTGCTAATGGAACAGGTGTAAACTTAAGTTACATTAATAAAAGCATCTTGTTGAGATCAAGGAAGAAAAGTTTCCATGTATTTAGCACTGGTTAAATTTTTTTTTTTTTTTTGAGACAGAGTCTCACTTTATTGCCCAGGCTAGAGTGAGTGCCATGGCATCAGCCTAGCTCACAGCAACCTCAAACTCCTGGGCTCCAGCAATCCTAACTGCCTCAGCCTCCCAAGTAGCTGGGACTACAGGCATGCGCCACCATGCCCGGCTAATTTTTTCTATATATATTAGTTGGCCAATTAATTTCTTTCTATTTATAGTAGAGATGGGGTCTCCCTCTTGCTCAGGCTGGTCTCGAACTCCTGAGCTCAAAGGATCCGCCCACCTCGGCCTCCCAGAGAGCTAGGATTACAGGCTTGAGCCACCGCGCCCGGCCAAGCACTGGTTAAATTTTTTAAAAAATATAAAAATATGTCTCCATTTCTTTGTGAAAAAAGTAAAAAATAAAAAAGGTATAAAATATCTTATAAATATGTAAAATAAATATAAAATACATTTTATATTTAAAAATATAAAAATATATATAATTGCAATAGTTCCAGATGTCTTCCTTTAAGTATGGCAACAACAAAGCAGTGACAACATTTATTGTAGACCTACTATGTACTAGGTTATATGTTAGGTGATTTTACATATACTATATCAGTCAAATCTCACACCATTCCTGCAAAGCACCTTTTTCTTTTGAGACAGAGTCTCACTTTGTTGTCCAGGCTAGAGTGAGTGCCCTGGCATCAGCCTAGCTCACAGCAACCTCAAACTCCTGGGCTCAAGCGATCCTCCTGCCTCAGCCTCCTGAGTAGCTGGGAATACAGACATGGGCCACTAGGCCCAGCTATTTTTTTCTATATATTTTTAGTTGGCCAATAAATTTCTTTCTGTTTTTAGTAGAGACGGGGGTCTCGCTCTTGCTCAGGCTGGTTTTGAACTCCTGACCTTGAGTGATCTGCCCACCTCGGCTTCCCAGAGTGCTGGGATTACAGGTGTGAGCCACCGTGCCCAGCCTCATGCAAAGCACTTTTAAAGAAAGCTGCAATAATTGAACCACAGAGAGGTTAAGAAGTTTTCTGGGGTGAAGCTCAGATTTTTTGGGTGATCTCAGTTGGTATAAATCCAAGGTTCACTTTCACACAAATATATCAGGATCTTCGAGAGCATCAAACACTGAAGGGAATGACCCAGGGGTGGGAATAAGCAGGTGTAGGTAAGAGCAAAGGAGAAGTGAACTAACATTTACTAGGCATCTACTACTTTCTGGACATTTTATGTGCATAGTCTCAGTTAACACAACAACTCAGTGAAATAGCTATTATCACCATCTCCATTTTAATATGAGAAAAGATAGGCCAAAGAACTCACCTAAGATCACGTAATAAATAAGTGGTGGAATCAGAATGATGCCACTCATCTGTTTGTACTACGACCATTCTTTGTCATTATTTCTCCAACCTCAGGTATTAAACATCACACCTATCTTGATTTTGCCCTACCTGTAAATCTGTTTTGTAATTTATTTAATTTTTCTTTAACTCTCACTTCTTGAAACTTAATTATTTAACTAAAAAACTTTATGTAAAACTATAAGTAAGAAGCCGTCTCTACCAAATCTATAAAAGAAAAGCCAGCACCCCTTGCTATAAATAGAAGGAAACCATAAACAGAAATACAAAATAATGTTATTGAAATTATAAACAAAATAATGTTATTGAATTCTAGCCAGATATTGTTGCCTGCAGAAGGTTCTAATTCTGAGGTCTTCTCTCTGTTAAAAAGGAAAATTAATAAGGATACAGAGATGTTAAAGATCTTTTAGTACCCAACTAACACTGTCTCTTTGACTTAAGAAGGATTAAAAAATTCAAATGTAAATAATGTTCTCACTATGTGATTATGTGTCATTCAATATTGTTGAATGCGGTGCCTATGTGATAGCTAAAATCATCATCTGAACTTCCAGCAATCTCACATTCTGCCAGTCATGCACACGCACTGTTTTCTAATATAATTCTCTACCATTCTTCTTATTTGCTTTAAAGAATAGTAGGATGATGAATCTCGTGGTGGGAAAAAAGTCTTAAGGAAATCACCACCATTTTCAAATCCTGGAAGACTGACACGTGGAAGAAAGTATTGATTTATTCTTTCTTCCTCAAAAAGAGTCAAATTAGGACATATTGTGACAATTTGAAGTGCAACTATTGGCTCGATAAAATATACAATATGAATATTTAACCCAACAAAGGAAATGATCATCACTCAAAGAACTGAGTTTTCTGCCTCTGCAAATTGATAGCAGACCATCTTCCAAGAATAATATAAAAGAAATGATTTTATTGGTTGGGGTATTGGAGTTAAATTTAAGATCAGTTAGGATTTTAACATCCTTTTCAACTCTGTCATTCTCTAAGACTTAATGGTGATTCTAGTAGCTCAAAGATGACTGAACAATTAAGATCCTGTAGCTGATGATTTTAACCCAAACAAAGGTTTTTCAATCTTAGTACCATTGACATTTTGGACTGGATAACTCTTTGTGGTGGGAGCTGCCTGGTGTATCTTAGGATGGTTAGCAGCATCCCTGGCCTTTTCCCAGTAGATGCCAGTTGTGACAACCAAAAGTATTTCCAGACATTACCAAATGTTCCCTGGAGAGCAGAACCACTCTTGGTTGAGAATCAATTCTGCAGACCCTCTTTCTCTATGCATCTACTCTTTCTTAGAAAAGAATCAACATCTCATGCATACCTTTACCATTGCACTTAATGTATCTAACAAACATCATCTGAGTGTCTACACCATGCCAAGCCCTACATTAAACACTGTTTCCAAAGTAGTAAAAGAGACAGATCTAGTTTTCACAGAGCCCTACAGAGGGTGAATAGAGAAGAGAGGAATTGAGGGGGGGAGAAAAAAACCTGCATACAGTTTATAATAGTTGCCCATGTGCCTTTCAGTCTCCACCATTATCTTGTGAGCTTATTAAAGGTGTGACCATGAATTTGTTTTGTCATGTGAAGTAGTATATTCCCATTCTCATTTGGACTAAGGCGTTTGGGCTCGTTTTCTGTCACTTTTAACAGCACACCATCCATACTTACCCATGCCCGAAACCCCAATTACAGATTCTTTGTTTCACAGCATATTGTAGTTTATATACACTATGGTATTTTTAATGCTTCCAGGGGAGAAAATGAGTGGTTCTGAATTGAGGTTTTGTGTTTATAACATAACATTAATTCATCTAATATTTACTGATATTCTTTTTTTTTTTTTTGAGATAGAGTCTCGCTTTGTTGCGAGGCCAAGAGTGATTGCCGTGGCGTCAGCCTAGCTCACAGCAACCTCAAACTCCTGGGCTCAAGCAGCCCTTCTGCCTCAGCCTCCCAAGTAGCTGGGACTACAGGCATGCGCCACCATGCCCGGCTAATTTTTTCTATATATATTAGTTGGCCAATTAATTTCTTTCTATTTATAGTAAAGACGGGGTGTCACTCTTGCTCGGGCTGGTTTTGAACTCCTGACCTCGAACAATCCGCCCGCCTCGGCCTCCCAGAGTGGTAGGATTATAGGCGTGAGCCACTGCACCCGTCCATATTTCCTGATATTCTACTGTGTGCCATTCCACAAAGAATTCTGAAAACACAAACCAAACTTATAAAAGCAGCAACAAAAATTGCTTCTCAGAGATGTTTTTTCCCTCCCATTGGGGCTAGATTTTTGTCACAATTATAATTAATAGCTTTTGCATTTTATTTGGAAAAGTCTTACATAAATGGTAAATTCCTCCATTTATACATAATATTAAAATCATCCATTTAGAAATAAACACAAAAGAAGGAAGTTTTGACGTTTATTTATAGTTTTCCAGATAAGTTTAATTTTACATATTAAATAATACTGTGAGAATTCTTGAGAGCATTTTTTTATTTAAAAACATTGTTATTCTGTTATTTAACTTGAGTTCAGTTGGTCTTTCTTCACTTTCCATATGACAGTTATGCTTATCCAAAGGGATACTAATTGTGTAGCTTCTGTCATGCTGATCATGTTTGACTTTCTCCGAGAGTAGAGCCCACTTGGCATGGTTTCCAGGAATATGGAGTCTACGAACATTTATGTGATAACTCAGCATAACAGCCATGATGTATTGTTAGCTGGGGCAAGCATCTTTCCACTTTGGAACCACTAGCTCAAACCAGTTGAGCTGCACATTAATATCCATGAGAAAAACCAACCCTTCTCTGTGGTCTCAAAAATGAGCACCTTGTTCATTTCATCCTCCTGGTCTCAGTTGCCAATAAGGCACGCTGGAGATGTGTAAATTCTAGTTTGAGACAGAAAAATGGACAACTAGTTTTCGAAAACATGTAAAATCATGTCAGTGGCTTCCTTACTCTATTTCAATATTTGTCAACCCAGAGTCCCAGAATGCTTAGGAGGATTATTCAACAAATTCGAACTATGTTTCTTAAAGTATTTCTAACATTTCACAAAGTCTTAACAGAATTTGTCCAGCTTGAGATAGATTCCGTGGGCTATGGAAAATGTTAGATCTACTTTTGGTTTGAATTATGTGAATTCAACATAATACTAGACAATTCATGTTGATCGGAAGCTCTTATTGATAGTTACTTTGATCTTTAATGAATGAAAAATGGGGAAATTTTTTCCTGTAACAACTTTTATTAAGTTTCTATCTTGTACTAGTTTCCTTGACAGATAAAATGTTTTTAAAAATTAAGATCTTATCAGGAGAAATAAGAAAACGAATCCTTAGGAGTAAAGAAGTATGAAACCAACGATAGAATGTGACCTCTCATCTTACAGATGAAGAAATCAAGGCCAAAAGAGGTAGAATAACTTTCCCAAGGTACCATTGGCTAGTGACTGAGCTGGAATAGGAACCCATAGATATCGATTCTATCTATTGCTTGTCCCTTGATAGTAAAAGTAGAAAGTCTTTACAATCCATGTTAGGGCATAAAGGTAGACAAAGTAACACCAGGGGGATAGTATTTGCTTCAAGCTTGCTGTCATAAGCTAAACTCTACTAAGGTGCTAACTGATTCTAGGACCCAGCAATCTGAGTAGGTGATGGAGACAGCTGCTTACCTGTGTTTGAAGCCTTCCAGCCAAGAGGGATATCTCCTCACTCCTCTCTAGCATAAAACCTAATTCAAGTTGCAACTCAATCCTCTCATTTTGAAGGCTTTTTTTTTCTTCATTAAAATTCAGGTAAAATGTATGCATTTCTCTAAATTTAATTGCTCATCTATAAAATAGAGGTAGCTTTTCTCTAGCTTACTTTTCCCATCTATAAACTTGTAGGCTATCTGTTATCTTTTGTCTTTTCTATATTTGAACTTTTATAAGAAAACCAAAAAGGTGCTAATGTATCTGGATAATGAGATATAAGGTATTTTCAAAGGTTGAAATCTTAAAAAAATGAACATGTGTCAATAGTACATGAGTAATAAAGTAGGTGCTTAAAAATAATAGACTTCTTTACAAGAAATGTTAAATGGTATACTTCTGCATTATTATCAATGTGTCACTTCAGCATCAATCTTAAGTGCTTTTTATTATATTCATATCATTTAAAACATGATACATAGTATATATAATAAAATGCTATTTACCAATCATGCTAGGGAAATGTTATAATATTATTAAAACTATTAATTTCTCCTCTTAGAGGTGGCAGAGAGAAAGTAGATTAGTGTAAATTCCACATGGGCAAGACAATATCTATTTCATATGTAGTCATATCCATAGTACCTATCATAATACAGGTGGCCAATAAGTATCTGTTAAATGAACATATGAAGAATAATGTACATAGGGACTGGTACTATGCTTTCATAAAGATTGACAAAATGAGGATTGAGCCATCTCTCTATTGCCAGTACATACAGAAGTGAGATACTCACAGGCGTAACTATTGCAACACAGATAAAGTAATTTTTGGGGGGCCATGGGTGCTCCTTAGATGTTTAGGCGAGCCTGTGTTCTCACTTCAGAACTGGAAAAGGGAGATCATTATGGTTTGCTATCCATCAAGGCTTCCCACTCAGAACACACAGTTTTAAAAGGAATGCATTTATCCCCATCTCAAATTTTTGGTGTATCTTTTTTCTTTTTTACCTAAAGCATAACGAGCTTGTCAGAGTTTCCATGGTGAACACGGGGCACCATGGAAACTGATAGATTTAGCTACATGAAAAGAATAAATAAAATAGACAGGCATTTATTTCACTGTGCAATGACAACTTCCCTCCTAGATAGGAGATGAAAAGTGGCTTCTCATTTAACCCGCCTGCCCTTCCCTCTCTGTGCCTCACGAAAGCATGAGTTATTCTCCCTGGCCCATTTTACTGGCCTATGCTGATTGGACTCTTGTTCTCGTCAAGGTTCATTATTCCCACTTTGGCTTCACTTCGGGCTAGATCTGTGTGTCACCAGCAACTGTTAGAAAATCACATACAATGTGCAAGTTGTAGATGAGAGCTCCCAATGCAGTGACGATGTGAGTCATGGCAAAACCAAATGGATAATTCCTTGCAGCCTGCGTGAGGACAACTGGACTCCACACCCAGGTCCCTCCTATACTAACTGGATAGACAAGCCAACCTCCCTGAACCTCAGTTTCCCAGTCTGTGAAACGGTTAAAATACATTCTCATCCTACTTTATAGGGTTGTTGTGAGTCTCAAAATGAGATAGTAGAACATAAAGCATTTTTACACAGTCAAGTTCTGTTTAGCAGATAACTACAGGTATAATTACACTAATAAGATGATCAAAATGTCAAAACCGATCATGCTATCGTCCAGTTCTTTGCCTCGGGCAATTAGAGATTTAGAACACACTGGTCCCATCCAGTAGTTGGGAGTTTGGGGACTACTTGGCTCCATCTAAAGTAGGGAGACTTGTGATCTTAAGAAATGAATCTTTTCAACATTTCTGTATATTTGAACATTTTCATAATGAAATGTTAGAAAACTAAGTAAATAAAATAAAACTCCCAAGTTCTTGTGAATTGCTCACTATTAGAATTGCTCCAGTGAATTGCTCACTATTAGCACACACCCACTATAGCCTCTTAGTTTTTATCACTATAATATAGGCACTAGAGCTACCTCCTGAAATTAACATTCATATCATAAGTCTACAGAGCACCTTGTAGTGACCAGACAGTGTGTTAAGGGGACACACAGAAAGAAAGAGAGAGGACGTCATCCTTCAGGAGAACACAATCTTCTGGGAAGATGGGTGAGTAAAGGAATAGTTATAGCACCCCACGGACTCAGAGGAGGAACACTTGACACTCAAGAGAGAGCAGAGGTGTAAAGATTTCCTGGATGAAGATGGGGGTGAGTGATTAACCTGAAGCGTTTGGTGGTAGGGAGAGTGGGTGGAAAAATGAGGCAGGTGTAGCGTTAGGTGGTAAAGGCACCACAGGCAGAGAGAAGAGGGTGAGCAAAGCAGAGTCATGACATATGGGAGAGCGGAAGGTGACAGGTCTGACAAAGCAGGCGGGGGCTACCTCAGGAATGTTTCATGCCAGGGAGGGGCTTTTTTTTTTCCTGAAAGAAGTGATACCTGGGGCTAGGGCACTGATGGTGCTTGGGCTGTGATTTGAAGGTGAAATATGAGAGCTCTGTACTCTTTTTTTCTTCCAAACCTCCGTAGCCAGGAGAACATTTGCCTGGGAATACCAGGATGGGAGTCAAAATTGCAGGAGGACCAATGGTTTAAAGGAGTTACTAAGTTGGAGGGTGGAGAACTGGTGAGCGTAATGGGGAGGCCAAGACTTCTGGCGTGTGGCTGAGCCATGCTGCCTGGGAGTGTGGCACCCAGGGGTTCTAGAGCCCGTGCCCAGGTACCTACAACTTGACTGGGAATGGAAGTGGAACTGTGCATTGCTTAAAAGAGCTAACCCTTATGTGAGGATCACTAATACCATGTCGCCTGGGGGCCCATGGCTCTTTCTTCTGTTTAAGAAGATTAAACTATAACTGAAAATTCTACAGCTGAAAAAATAATAATAAAAAATTTAACTTTATTTAAAACTACATTTTTTTGGAAACAGACTGTCACCCTGGCTAGAGTGCAGTGGCATCATCATAGCTCACGGCAACCTCAAACTCCTGTGCTTAAGCCATCCTCCTGCCTCAGCCTCCTGAATAGCTGGGACTACAGGCATGCGCCACCATGCCTGGCTAAGTTTTTCTATTTTTAGTAGAGATGGGGTCTTACTCTTGCTCAGCCTGGTCTCAAACTCCCGAGTTCAAGCAATTCTTCCACCTCAGCCTCCCACAGTGCTAGGATTACAAATGCAAGCCAGGGCACCTGGCCTTAAAACTACACATTGGTTACTCATTCTGTAAGGCACATTGTAACAACATTGATAAATGTATTTCTAAAAATTCCCCACCTAGCAATTCCATAATTTCAACAGAACAATATCAATTGTTTGGTATACCTTTTCAATTCTAGCCAATATGCTTATAGATTTTCACAGTTTTAACCATTGCATAAATACCATTTAAAAAAGTTTAACATGGCTGGGCATGGTGGCTCACGCCTGTAATCCTAGCACTCTGAGAGGCCGAGGTGGGTGGATTGCTCGAGGTCAGGAGTTTGAAACCAGCCTGAGCAAGAGCGAGACCCCGTCTCTACTATAAATAGAAAGAAATTAATTGGCCAACTAATATATATAGAAAAAATTAGCCGGGCACGGTGGCACATGCCTGTAGTCCCTGCTCCTTGGGAGGCTGAGGCGGTAGGATTGCTTGAGCCCAGGAGATTGAGGTTGCTGTGAGCTAGGCTGATGCCACGGAACTCACTCTAGGCTGGGCAACAAAGCGAGACTCATGTCTAAAAAAAGAAGAGAAAAGAAAAGAAAAAGTTTAACATTGTGACTACATTTCCCCTACTGTTTTTAATAACTGCATAATATTCTACTGAGTAGATACATTCTAACTCACGAAACTAATATCAATTGTTGGACATTTAGGTTAATTTCATTAAAAAAATTATTAGCTGTATGTGTGTTAGGCAATCAATACATCTGTTGGAAACATGGAATTGAATCCTTTTTCAAATTAAAAGCCAGACATTTTCTTTCTGAGGCTTGTGCATATCCAAGCCTAGGTCAAGAGACTTCAGTGTGCCGGACTGCAGGGAGGGAGCAGTCTGTTATGTCTTTTTGTTGTACTGTACCCCTCACCATTATATAGTGACCTTCTTTGTCTTTTATTACTTTTGTTGATTTAAAAACTGGAACAAGACAAGGTTGCCCACTATCTCCACTTCTATTCAACATAGTGCTGGAAGTCCTTGCTACAGCAATCAGAAAAGAGAGTGGAATTAACGGCGTCCAAATGAGACCAGAAGAGATCAAACTCTCACTCTTTGCTGATGACATGATATTATACCTAGAAAACCCCAAGGATTCAACCAAGAGACTCCTTGAATTGATAAATGAATTTGGTGAAGTATCAGGATACAAAGTCAATACACAGAAATCAGAGGTATTCATATATGCCAACAACAGTACAAGAGAGAACCAAATCAAAGACTCAATTCCCTTCAAAATAGCAACAAAGAAAATAAAGTACCTTGGAATATATTTAACTAAGGAGGTAAAAGACCTCTACAGGGAGAACTATGGAACACTGAAGAAGGAACTAGCCGAGGACGTAAACAGATGGAAGAATATACCATGCTCATGGGTCGGCAGAATCAACATTGTTAAAATGTCTATACTACCCAAAGTGACCCACAGAGTCAATGCAATCCCTATCAAAATACCATCATCATTTTTCACAGATATAGAAAAAATAATTTTACGCTTTGTATGGAACCAGAGAAGACCCCATATAGCAAAATCAATCCTAGGCAATAAAAACAAAATAGGAGGTATCAATCTACCAGACTTCAAACTATACTACAAGGCTATAATCATTAAAACAGCTTTTTACTGGCACAAGAACAGGGACATTGA
>VSMD01121876.1:0-28390 GCA_008750895.1 Mirza zaza
TTCTAGGGAGAAGAGGGAAGAGTACAGAACCTGAGGCCTGTGTTTCATAAAGAATCACCTGAAGAAACTATTAAAACTAGTTTCTTGGGCTTCAATAAGACCTACTGAATCAGTCTGGGAGTAGGGCCCAGGATTCTGTATTTTAATAAGCTTTTCAGGTGATTCTTATGGATTCTGAGGTCTGAGACTCACTGTGATCCTTTAATCAGCCAGCATGAACTATCTATTCTTCCCAGTTATCACTGACACTACTATAGTTCAGGATTTTTATTACCTCTCTCGTATACTGCTGCAATAGTTTGTTCTCTCTTCCAATCCATCAAGCACACTCCTGTCTAATCAGTCAAAGTTTGTTTTTCTTTTCCTTCTTTTTAAAAATTCCTAGTTAGAAATCTTCAGTATTCCCCATTGAATTTCAATTCCTTAACCTGGCTTTAAACAAGACTTCCCTAATTCAACTCCTCCTTAGCTCTGCAGCATTACCTCCCACTATTCCTCACCATGCATGACTCCCTTGCCAAACTGATTTACTGAATATGTCTGTCAGATCCCCCACTTTGCATTTTTATGCACATGCATCTCTCTCCATCCTGAATGTTGTCTCCCTGAAACCAGGCCCCAAATCAAGAACCCTTCCAGGCTCAGTTCAATGCTACCTCCTCTCCAAAATCTTATGCAGAAAAATTGCATTTTCCAAAAACAGCCATAGAAATATTCCCAGTCCCATATGTGCTTTCAGAATCTTGCCTCCCCTATCATGAGGCAGAGTCTATTTCCTCTCCCCTCCAAACTGAGCTTGAGCATGCCTCCATGATGCAAGAGGTGGCACCATCTGCTCCTCACATAGGCACATGGTCTGGCATGCTCTATCTCTACATATATAATTCTGTGTGTGTGTGTGTGTGTGTGTGTGTGTGTGTGTGTGTGTGCTTGCTTGCCCCTTGGGACCCAGCTCACTATACAAAGAATCATCCCAGGCCACACGGAGAAGACATGTCTAGGTGGTCTAGCTAACAGTCCCAGCTAAGTAAACATCCAACATCAACTACCAAACATGAAGGAGTGAGCCTTCAGATGACACAAGACCCGCCCTGGAACCATCCTGGCTGAAGCTGAATGGAGCAAAAAGACACTATCGCCATCCAAGCCCTGCTCAAATTGCAGAGTCAGAAGCAAAATAGATACTATTTTAAACCACTAAGTTTAAAACAACAATAGGTAAATATAACACCCTCCAAGATAATCCTACCCTGAAAATGATCTGGCTTTTCTAAGTTCTTGTTACATCTGTTGACCTTATCCACTGCCTTGCTTGGGGGGGGGGGGGGGGGGGGGGGGGGGGGGGTTTTTTCTAANGGGGGGGGGGGGGGGGGGGGGGGGGGGGGGGGGGGGCGGTTTATTCTAACTCCTCTGTTGCTGACCTCTACCAGGCCTTAGGACAATGCCTCACACATAAGAGGCTCACAAATAGGCTCTGAATGACAGAATGAATGATAGTTGAGACTTAATTCCTTCTGAAATTTCATAGAAGAACCTAGGAACTCCACGTAGTACTTTTAGAACTGATTTGAGTTAGTTAAAACTGGGCCAATCACAAAGATGACTGCAGTTGTTATCTTTAAAAATAACTAAGCCAGGTCAGGAGTTAGAAACCAGCCTGAGCAAGACCAAGACCCCGTCTCTACTAAAAATGTAAAGAAATTAATTGGCCAACTAAAAATATATAGAAAAAATTAGCCGGGAATGGTGGCACATACCTGTAGTCCCAGCTACTTGGGAGGCTGAGGCAGGAGGACTGCTTGAGCCCAAGAGTTTGAGGTTGCTGTGAGCTAGGCTGACACCATGGCACTCTAGCCCCGGCAGCAGAGTAAGACTCTGTCTCAAAATAAATAAATAAATAAATAAAATCACTAAGCCAGGCATGGTGGCTCATACCTACAATTCCAGCTGTGGGGAGGCTGAGGAAGAAGGATTGCTTGAGCCCAGGAGTTCAAGATCATCCTGGGCAATACAGCATGACCTCGTCTTAAAAAAATACAAAATACAAAAAAAAAAAAAAAAAAAATACAAAAATAAAAAAATTATATATATATATAATTCTGTTTTAGAGAACACGAAGATGTGTTGTTCCTAGAAGAAAGGCCCTGTGAGACAAAAATCGGTGGTATAGAGTCACAATGAAGTTGACTCTAAGGTCTAAGTTATTGCCATGTAACTAACTGTGTGATACGTGGCCGGCCTGGGTTTCCAAGTATCCTGTGAGGCTCTGATAGGGCAAAGGCTTCCCTTCCTTCTTCCAATTAACATAAGTGCCTGTTCCCACAATGTTTACTTTATAACTGCCTTTTTATAACCTCATCTGTTCCTCCTTCCTTCAGTAAGAAGAGAGTAAAGATTAAAGCCGTGGCAGAACTTGTGGGGCTGGGGGGCAGGCCTCTGCCCGGCGGGGGGCCCGCGGACGCGGGAAGTACCTCCTGCGGGGCCACCTGAGGGACCAGAGGCCGGCCGGCCTGATCTATAGAGCCACCTGGGCGTATCTAAAGCACTGCACCTGCGCGGCCCGCGCCTCAGCCCTTTGCTGCTCGGCTCTTCTTTCTGCAAACACGACACGGCACGTGCTGGCTGGGAGGCCCATCCTGAGGCCGGCGTGGGCCCCGCGGTCCGGCTCGCCCGGGCCCCTCAGCAGCGGCGGCGACGACACTCGCGTCCCAGCCTCGCCCCCGTGGGCCCGCCCGGCCGCCCGCCCCGCGCCCTCTGGGCCCGGCCGCGCCTCTGCCTCCGTCGCACTCACTGTCCCTCAGGCGGCGCTTGAACGCGGGGTCCCCGCGCCGCTTCTGGTCTAAGTAAACACAGTAGCCGAGGAAGGCGACAGCGCCACAGGCCGCCAGGGCAGCCAGGAGGCCGAGGAGGGTGCGGACGCAGGGCATCCGACCGCGGGCGTCCCTCGAGTCGAGCGTTGGGCGCGGGCTGGCGAGCGCGAGGCCCCGACCGGCCGGCAGGGGGCGGCGGCGCGGCGGCCCATCGCGGCCTCCGGGCTTCCTGTCCGCCCTGCCGCAGGCTCGCCGACGCCTTCCTCAGAGGATTGCGGACAGATGAGGAGGCAGAGGGTCCGAGTGGACGTGTGTGGGAGGTCACACAGCCACGGAGTAGCAGAGCTCTGTTCGAACCCAGGTTTGTCGCACTCCAAATTCTGAACCCCTTCCCCAGACACGCCCCTGCCACTATACCTAGGACACCCAGTCAGGCAAATCACAGTATTGTATAGAGAATCTGATTAGCTGGTGACCTGAGTCCTCTTTAGGCCTGTGTTCCCTTACCTGCAAAATTAAGTTGACTCTAGGTCATCTTTGGTCATCTGGTTCACAGTGCTAACACTAGCCCGTACTCCCCAACATGGTCTCCTGTGGCACCTGAATTCCCAGGAGTCCAAGATCTCAAACCATCTTAATTCAATAGTGGGAGAAGGGAAGAATTTTGAAGCCCATCCTATTTAGCCTAGAAAAAACGTTAATTTGCCGAGCTGAGACTGGCAGTCAAAGGCCCCAGTTTAAAAACAACTGAGAGACCTACAATACTTACTGGCCTATATGCTTTTCTTTCTAATATATGCTTTATTGAGCAGGAGCAGAAAGAAAGGAGGTAAGAATTTGCCCCAGATACCAGAGTTTTTTTATTTTTATACTGTCGTCTGAAAAAGAGTCACCAAGTCTGTAAATTTAGAAAGGAGACATTATTTCTTGTAAAGGGTTACAATCTGCAGGCTGGCCATCCTGACAGGCTGGGACATATAGCCTGGGCAGAAGTCTGAAGACAGGCACTGGGAGTAAGACGGGAACTTTTGCTGAAAGGATTGGCTAAGTGTACATATTCAACTGGTTACAGGAAGAGCTATGAATATTCATGAAGGAAAACCACATACAGGTATTAGGTTTACAGGTATGTAACATACATCCTGTGATCACTCTGAGGCAGAGATTTAACATTTAAATGCATTATGATTAGGTGCTATACATTAAAAGGTGAAATGTAAGGCACAAATTTATGAACTGTCCATCCTCAGCAGACCAGCCAGAACCAGTTCCCAGCCAGCAGCCCTTTATTAAGAAGAAACTGTTTGTGGTCTGAAAGAGCTGTCATGTCAGAACCATGAAAACAGGAGGGCACAGGGGGTCAGATGAAGTAAGCAGAGAGGTCTTCCAGTCTTTTGCTCTCTCAAGCTGGCCTTTGATAAAATCTAGTAATGATTAGTAAGGAGAGAGAGTGAAAGCAAATGGGATATGAACATCCTCCCATGGCTGGTAACTCTAAAATTCGGGGGTTTTAGCCAAAGGAGGATCCCTTATTCTGTCAGAGGGGTTTAGGACTTTGCAGTCCTCAATACTGAGACAAAGAGAAGGTATAAGCTAGGTAAGGACTTAATAATTCCTTTTTTTAAAGATTATTCAACTGCTATTCACTAATGTACTATTTATTGATATTACTAGCAAAGCAAGGTGCTAATCACTGCTCTTATTATCAGTGGGGCTGCCCTCACAATTCAGGAGTAAGGAGGGGTCAGTTATATATCATTACTTTCTTGGATACTGTATATTTCTTCCCATGATAACTCAGTATTCTAGTTAAGAACTTTGTTATTATGAAAACCTGATTGTAAACATGGAGGAAAGGACATTATCAACCATCCAGTAAATGTTACTAGTGATCTAGGACTGGATTTGTGTTCAGAATCTTGCTGGTGGTTTAGCCCTGCTCCAAATGATCTTTTGTAGGTGGATTGCACTTGTCTTCTAACCCCACCATGCTCCAGGCCTTATTCCCATCCTTCACTTCCATTAAGCTCATAGTTAATCCCTGTGGTAAGCGGTAAATGGAGGTGGAGAGCCAGGGAAATTGTCTAGATTAGGTGGGTGTTCAAAGTAAACAGTGACAAAGTAAACAGTGACATATAAAGCTAGAATTATTACAGCAACTAGAAATACAGAGATTACTGAAGTTTAAATTACCACAGAGGCCATGAGGAAAAATAATTGAAAAATAGGTAAGTTTCCATGGTACAGGTGCATATTTTCTTCTCAGATATAGGCACCACTCTTGCTAATTTGGTGATCAGAATTCCTATAAAGCTTTGGTCATGGCCAGGTGTGGTGGCTCACACCTGAAATCCTAATGCTCTGGAAGTCTGAGACAAGAGGATTGTTTGAGCTCAGGAGTTTAAGACCAACCTGAGCAAGAGCGAGACCCTGTCTCTACTAACCATAGAAAAATTAGCCTGGCATTCTGGCATGCACCTGTAGTCCCAACTGCTCAGGAGGCTGAAGCAAGAGGATCATTCGAGCCCAGAAGTTTGAGGTTGCAATGAGCTATGTTGATGCCACTGCAATTCACCCGGGGTAACAGAGTAAGACTCTGTCTTGGAGGAGAAAAAAAGAAGCTTTGGTCATTTGCATAGTGAGATGGCATTAATAGCTGTCCCCAAAGCATGGTTCTGTGCTGGATAGCTCTCTTTCTTTTAAACAGCATTATTGAGGTCTAATTGATATACAGTAAATTGCATGTATTTAAGGTGTACGGTTTGATAAATTTGAACATATGCATACAGCCATAAAATTATCACCAAAATCAAGATAGTAATCATACATCCATCATCCCCAAACATTTCCTCAGGTACCTTTTTAATCACTTTGGGACCAGCGTCGACTGTAGTCGACAGCCACAGATGAACACGCACAGCGACTTTAGCTGACAGCGGTGATATGACTTTTCTAATTTTTCATTTATCAAAATAAAATTGTGAACATTTAAAAATAATGTAATGAAAACATATATGTATATGTTACCTATTCTGATATTTACAAGTAAAGCTGCCTGTAAAGTAAAACAAGCTTTCAGTGCTTTAAAGCTTTCCTCATCACACAAGAGCAAAACGGATTCGTCGTCAATGCACAGCACAAATTATCGTGCCGACTATGAGTGCCGGCTGTGGGCAAGGTTTCACGCCAGTGAGCGTGGTCCCAAAGTGGTTAATACTTCCTTCCATCCATCTTTCCCCGATCTCCCCTACTTTCTGTCACTACAGATTATTTTGTATTTTCTAGAGCATTATACAAATGGAATCATACAGTATGTACTCTTTCATTGTCTGGCATCTTTCACTTGCCATATTTATTTTGAGATACATCCGTGTTGTTGTACCAATAGTTCATTTTTATTGGTAAATATCCATTTCATGGATATTCCAAAATTTATTTAGCCTTTTATCTGTTATAGACATTTGGATTGTTTCTTTTTTTTTTTTTTTTTTTTTTTTGAGACAGAGTCTCACTTTATTGCCCAGGCTAGAGTGAGTGCTGTGGCTTCAGCCTAGCTCACAGCAACCTCAAACTCCTGGGCTCAAGAAATCCTCCTGCCTCAGCCTCCCAAGTAGCTGGGACTACAGGCATGAGCCACCATGCCCAGCTAATTTTTTCTATATATATTAGTTGGCCAATTAATTTCTTTCTATTTGTAGTAGAGACGGGGTCTCGCTCTTGCTCAGGCTGGTCTCGAACTCCTGAGCTCAAACAATCCGCCCGCCTCGGCCTCCCAGGGAGCTAGGATTATAGGTGTGAGCCACCACACCCAGCCTGTTTCTATTTTTTGACTCTTACAAATAAAGTTGCTATAAACATTTATGTACAGGTCTTTATATGAACATATCTTTCCTGTTCGTTCCCTTGGGTAAATATCCAAGGTGAACTATTTGTATCATATGGTAGGGATATTTCTTTTTTTAAGAAAATGTCAACCATTTTTCCAAAAATGTTATATCATTTTGCATTCCACTTATTAGGCAACCAGATCTTTTAACTGTCTCTATAGTTTGCCTTTTCCAGAATGTCATATAGTTGGAATCAAAGTATGCAGTCTTTTCAGATTGCCTTCCTTCACTTAGTAATATGCATTTAAGTTTTCTTCGTGTCTTTTCATGGCTTGATGGCTCATTTCTTTTAGAGATACATAGAATAATATCCTATTATCTGGATGTACCACAGTTCATCCATTCACCTACTTGAAGGATATCTTGTTTCCTTCAAAGCACTGGCAGTTATGAATAAAGTTGCTATAAACAACCATGTGCAGGTTTGTGTGTAGATGTAAATTTTCATCTCATTTCAGTATATACTAAGGAGTGTGATTGCTGGATCATGTGGTTGTTACATTATGTTTAGTTTTGTAAGAAACCAAAGACAGCCAAACTGTCTTTCACAGTGGCTATACCATTTTTTATTCCTATGAGCAATGAATAAGGAGTTCCTGTTGTTCCACATCTTCAACAGCATTTGTTATTGTCAGTGTTTTGGATTTTTGCATTCTAATAGATATGTAGTGGCATCTTGTTTTAATTTGCAATTCTCAAATGACATATAATATTGAACACTTTTTCATGTATGTGCTTGTTTGACATCTGTATATCTTCATTGAGGTGTCTGTTCAGATCTTTTGCCCATTTTTTTTTTTTGAGACAGAGTCTCACTTTGTTGCCCAAGCTAGAGTGAGTGCCGTGGCATCAGCCTAGCTGACAGCAACCTCAAACTCCTGGGCTCAAGCAATCCTACTGCCTCAGCCTCCCGAGTAGCTGGGACTACAGGTATGCACCACCATGCCTGGCTAATTTTTTCTATATGTATTAGTTGGCCAATTAATTTCTTTCTATTTATAGTAGAGACGGGGTCTCGCTCCTGCTCAGGCTGGTTTCGAACTCCTGACCTTGAGCAATCCGCCCAGAAACCAGACTAAGGAATCAGAGTGCTAGGATTACAGGTGTGAGCCACCGTGCCCGACTTTTTGCCCATTTTTTAATCAGGATTTTTTTCTTGGTGTTGAGAGTAATTTGTCTATTTTGAATAATAGTCGTTTATCAGATATGTCTTTTGCAAACATTTTTTTCCTAGTGTGTGGTTTGTCTTATTCTCTTGATGAACACCGTTTTTTAATGAGCCCATTTGCTATTCATATGTCTTCCTAAGGGACTGTGTATGCTCAAATCTTTAGTACATTTTTAAGAAACAGCCTTTTCTTACTTTTGAGTATTGATAGTTTTTTATATGTTCTTGATACAAGTCCTTTATATGATAATATGCTCTGAAAATAGTTTCTCCTAGTTTGTTTTTTGCTTTTTTATTCTTTTAGCAGTGTCTTTTATAGCCAAAGTTTTTTATTTTGATAAACTCCTGTTTACCAATTTGCTCCTTTATGGATTGTGCTTTTGGTGTTATATCTGAGAAATCTTTAACCCAGTTAAGTACAAGGTCACAGAGATTTTCTCCTATGATTTCTTTTAGAAGTTTTATAATTTTAGGTTTCATGATCCATTTTGTGATCTATTTAAAGTTGTGATCCATTGTGAGTTTTTATATATGGTTGTAAGGTATGGATCCAAATTCTTTTTTTCTTGTATATGGATGTCCGGTTGTTTCAGCACCATTTATTTAAGAGGCTGCTCCATCTTCACTATATTGCCTCTGCACCTTTGTCAAAAATCACTTGTTCGTATATGTGAAGGCTTCTTTCTAGACTGTATTCTTGCTAAACTCACCAGTCTGGATACCTGTGATTTCTTTTCTTACCTGAATGCTCTGACTAGAACCTACAGTATAATGTTGACTAGAAGTGGTGAGAGTGTTTCATTCCTAATCTTGGGGAAAAGCATTCAGTCTTTCATCATTAATTATGACATTAAGTTTAGGTTTTTCATAGGTGTCCTTAGATCAGGTTGAAGAAATTCCCTTCTATTCCCACTTTGATGAGAACAGATGTTGGATTTTGTCAAAATTTTTTTGTATCAAAGTTTTCCTTTTAATTTGTTAATATTGTGAGTTACATTGATTTTTTTTAAATTGAACCAATCCTGTATTCCTTGAATAAAATTTATATTCCCATCAATACTAAAAAGGTTTCAGAAAATGCTACTTAGACTTTTGCATACCCTTTCATCTAGTAATTCCACTTCTATGAATTTATGCCACAAAATGCTAAAGAATGGATAGTTCAAAGAAATAGCTAAAAGTTGGTAACTTAACACATCCAAAAAATAGATTGGAATGTTCAATTCCATGGAATACAAGGTAATCACTTAATGTGGAATAATTATTACTGTGAAAAAGTGTTTATACTATATTGTCAAGTGAAAAAAAGCTGATTTTAAAAGCAGCATACAGCACAACCCTATTTATGTTTTTAAAAGTTACAGTGTTTAGGGCTGGGTGTGATGGCTCACGCCTATAATCCCAGCACTTTGG
Source organism: Mirza zaza (assembly GCA_008750895.1). NCBI lineage: Eukaryota > Metazoa > Chordata > Mammalia > Primates > Cheirogaleidae > Mirza > Mirza zaza. Next base: position 9,279 of record VSMD01121876.1, read on the forward strand.
GAGGTTGAGGCCAGGGTATCACTTGAGGCCAGGAGTTCAAGACAGGCTGGGTAACATAGTGAGACCCTGTCTCTCCAAAAAATAAAAATTAGCAGGGCCACCACTGTAGTCTTAGCTATTCCAGGTAGTCCTAACTACTCAGGAGGCTGAAACAGGAAGATCACTGGAGCCCAGGAGTTTGAGGCTGCAGTGAGCTATGATTGCACCACTGTACCCTGGATGACAGATGGAGACCCCATCTCTAAAAAACAAATCACTTAAAAACTTAGGGTGTTTATGCATGAAGTTTGATATTTTTATACACATAGCAAAAGACATGAAAGTACACATGCCAAAATGTTAACAGTGGTTATATATGAGTATTTCATTTGTAATTTTTAGGGTTTTTTGTTTTTGAGACAGAGTCTCACTCTGTTGCCTGGGCTAGAGTGCTGTGGCTTCAGCCTAGCTCACAGCAACCTCAAACTCCTGGGCTCAAGCAATCCTCCTGCCTCAGCTTCCCGAGTAGCTGGGACTACAGTTATGCACCACCATGCCCAGCTAATTTTTTCTATATATTTTTAGTTGGCCAATTAATTTCTTTCTATTTTTAGTAGAGATGGGGTCTCACTCTTGCTCAGGCTGGTCTTGAACTCCTAAGCTCAAAAAATCCGCCCACCTCGGTCTCCCAGAGTGCTAGGATTACAGGCGTGAGCCACCGCGCCTGGCCTATAATTTTTAGTTTTAACTCACTTTATATTATATTCTAATATTTCTACAATTAAAATACATTACTTAAAAACTTCAGAAGTTATTAAAATGCCAGATCATCTACAATTTAAAATAAAGGATGTTCAGACAAAAAACAAAAATCTAGTTCAGTAAGTCAATGTGTTATTTGGAATATTATGGAGAAAAAAATCAAGATTGTCTAAATTTTACCTTTGTGAACCAAAAATTTTGCTATCACCTAATTTTATCTTGTGACAGATTTTGAAAGCAGAAATAAGAAATGGGAAGTGATAAGAGATTAAAAGATAAAACTGGTGATCTTTCCTGTTCCTCAAAATTGGGACTTGCCAATGTCCTGATGCATAAAGGATCCTGGCCCCAAAACTCAGACTTTCGTAAGAATACAACCATTCCTCCCATTGAGAAGCTTCTTACAACAGTACTGACGTGATGCATAAAGGGTCCTGGCCCAAGAACTCAGTCTTTGGTAAGAATGCAACCTTTGCTCCCTGGGAACAGAGGCTTCTTACAACAGTACTGACGTAATGGAACAGAAACCAGACTAAGGAATCAGAAGTAATACGTTTGAGTCCTAATTCTGCCACTTACTTGACCACTCTCTCTTAACCATTTGGAACCTGTTTTCTCATGTATCAAAATAAAATAACAATGCTTCTTTCATAAGGTTGAGATAGTATGAATGGACCTCAATTCATTAATAAGGCACTCAGTTCTACCAATTATTTTCATCTTATTTTGAAACAGTTCATTGGATATTTTTAAAATTTATTAAATATATTTTAACATAGCAAAGAAGAGAGAATAATATGATCAACACTCAGTTTATTGACTCTTAGCATTTTGCCATATTTGCTTTAGACTGATTCTTTTGGAATAAATAACATTTTTTTTGCATGGGATACACTTATACTAAATAATTATTTGTTGTTTTTCTCAAACTCAAATTTAACTAGGTATCCTATATTTTTGTCTGCTTACTGTGGTAACCCTAAACTGGTGAGATTCTTGAATCAGATTGCCTTGTTTAATGTAACTTAGCTTTGAGAAGAAATCCAATTACTTGTGCAGAATCATTATATTTATACAGAAGTTCCTTAAGCTTTTCACAATAGAACTTTCAAAATGAATTCTGCATGACACAGATGATAAAATAATGATGGCTTCCTAATAATAACTATAAATACCCAAATCATAAACACTGCCCTTCTGGTTCTGTTTAAAGAGATACATAAAGGGATCTGTATGAATAAAAAAGGTTTTTGTGCTTGTTAACATGGAAGATATCATTTGATTCTGTAATAACATTTTAAGGACTAAAAAAAATTCTGCTTTGTGAAAACACTAAGGATGTATTTGTTAAAAATTCCTCATTAGTACAAACTCCATTCTAAGAGTCATTCAACCTTTACTAATGATGAATGCCACCACTTATTGTACTCTTCTTGTAATGAGATAAAAATCATGTATAACCACATGAAAGTAACAAGAGAGGGAAGAACAAACAGGGAGAGAAGAAAAAATAACTCATCAATTTAAGAATTTTTTAAGTTGAAGATCAGACTGTTGAATAAGTCTACTTTAATACTTTCCAAATGATATTTTAACAGTATCACTTTGTAAAAAGAACCCTGAAGACCTTTTTAAATGCCTAGCTTTGTACATAAGGATCACTGATAAAAAAACAATAGCAATTCAAAGTATTTTTTTGCAATTTAATTAAAGTTTTTGACCACCTTACTGTGTGTTGAATGTTGGACCAGGCACTCTGTGGGATACACCTGTGACTTAGGAGCATGTAAGAACCTAATCATCTGGTAGGGTAGAAACACAAATGCACAAGTAAGCATAATACAAGGTAAACTGTCAAATAAAATAACACAGAATGAGAAGCTATCAGAACATAAAAGAGGGCAGTATCCTGGTGTTGGTGAGAAGTCAGCAAAAGCTTCACGGAAAAGTGTCTCTTGAGACAGATCTGGACAAGTAAGGATGAGACTGGTGGGGGAACAAAAGCAAAAGGCAGAGGTGGGTAAGTTCAAGGTTTGAGCAATGCCTGAGTGGCCTTTCTTGACTTCCTCCTGCCTTAGGTTTACTCTTGCCCTGGCTCATTACCTGGTTCATTTCTACCCATCTCTCCTCCCCTATGTGCTTGGAACACAATACTCTCCCCATTTTTCCCATCCCATTTCCCTAGCCAATTCATAATCCTCACTGGGGCTTAATTTTATTGTCACTTCCTCTTATTAAATTAAAATTCCTTAATTTTATTGCACTTTCCTCTGCAAAGCCTTCCCAAACCACCCTTGCCTTCAAACTAGTTGAGCTCTATATCATCTCATAGCACACTGGAACTTCATATGCTTATCACACCTGCAGCTAAGAAATGAGTTAATTGTTTAACAACTACCTCATTGATTATACCTTGATTATACATTCCATGAAGAGAGAGATCTTTTTCTGTCTTATTCACTGTGTGGCTGCTGGGCCTTAGCATAATGCTTGACACATAGAAAATACTCAATAATAAAGTATTGATGAATGAATTCTGGTAATAGGTTTTATGTGTGGTTGAATATAGTTTCGAATGCTTTCACAATTTTGATAGCTATGTTAAATTACAAGGCTTATAAGAAGGTACATAAGCAAATTAATAGGTTATTCTGTATAGATTTTCATAATTTAAAGCTATTTCATAGAAGATATAGTATGTAATAGTCTTTTTTTTTTTTTTGAGACAGAGTCTCACATTGTTGCCCAAGCTAGAGTGAGTGCCGTGGCATCAGCCTAGCTCACAGCAACCTCAAACTCCTGGGCTCAAGCCATCCACCTGCCTCAGCCTCCCGAGTAGCTGGGACTACAGGCATGCGCCACCATGCCCGGGTAATTTTTTCTATATATATTAGTTGGCCAATTAATTTCTTTCTATTTATAGTAGAGACGGGGTCTTGCTCTTGCTCAGGCTGGTTTTGGACTCCTGACCTGAAGCAATCCGCCTGCCTCAGCCTCCCAGAGTGCTAGGATTACAGGCGTGAGCCACTGCGCTTGGCCCTGTAATAGTCTTTTAAAATGTGCTAAGTCTAACCATCTTTCTTAGTGAAAGCTAGGAAAACTAGAAATTTAACACAAAACAAACAATAAGAGCACACAATGGAATACTAAAACAGAAAGCTCCATAATCTGTAAATAACTGAATTTTATAGAGAACACCTTCCATTATATTATAATAAAGAGTACCTTTATACTTTTACTCTCTTCGTCACATGTGAGAGCTATCTCTTCAAAGTTTAGCTAATCTCATAATATACCCAATATTTGAATTGTCATACCTAGTTTGACATTTAATTTTATAATCCTTTCCAACCTCTAAATAAAAGGATTTTAACAGTGTCTACATACCTATACAATGAGTATACAAATTTATTCCCTGTTAGCAACATCCCAATACTTCATTTAAAAATTTGTATCAATTAGAAGGGATACTACTTAAGCTGATAACTTAGTTATTTCAGATTTATTAAATTGGTACTGAAGGAAATCATTAAAATATCTAACATATAAATCTAAGGTTGCCTCCTAGGTCCAAATGGAATTGAATGACATTTCTTCATTTTTATAATTAAGTACTAGAAATATTTTATTATAAAGGCTGTGAAGAATATACTGAAATGCTTTATGAAATTGGATTTTCCAACTGTAAGTTATTGGCACTTACAGAAAAAGCAATCACTTAAATGAAAACTAAAAATATAAAGCCTATGTTTAAAACATGGCCTTTATTAATACTGCCCGCTGAGCTCCATTTTTATTTTACATTGAAATACTTCTGCTTTGCAAAGAAAAGACAGAAAAGTGCATTTTACAAGAGTACGTTTTTGTTTTTAATTCTCTGAGAAAATGGAAGGAATCTGAATCACAAGTTCACAATGTGGTAAAATGAAATTAAGAAACAATGATTTCGGTAATGCTATGCCATCACTAGTGTTTAGCTCTGACTTTGTTCTTGTAAATCAGATCCTGATATACAGAGCATCTAGGTTATTACTCTACAGCATATTAAACACAGAAAAGGAGGTTTAAAAAAAACCCCTTTCAATGTACAAACATGAATTTAAAAATTGCTTTTAAAAAAATCACCTTTTTACATAATGTATATATGCAAAACTGCTTTAAATACATGATTTTTGAAGAATTATTTACAAAATGTATCAGTCTGTGGAACAATTCACAGACAAAGCATACATAGTTGCTTTACTTAGTTGTTGCATCTCAACTTTGGGAGATATAAATTTATTCGGCAGTATAGCAAACATGAAAACTGTGACAAAGTATCTTAAGGGCAACCAAAAATTTGATCCTTAAAACAGTTTAAATACTAGGACTGCCAAAGTTTCTAAACAAGGACATACTTTAATGATCCAGATGCCCATTTATAGATCTATACTGTTTGAAGGACTGAGACAGACCCCCTTCAATACAAGCAAGGCTGCTGGATGCAACCTCCTGTAAAAGGGACAGCTGAGAGCTATTGTCATCCAAAGAGTGAATTAACCTAGAATTTTCTTTTTTTCAATTTTATTAATATTTTAAAAAATACATAAAAATACAACATCCAATGTCTGAATAAATATATTTAACAAGTTGCAAGATAATACCTTATTTTACACAAAATTTTCAGCTTTAGAAATCTTGTTAAATAACTTCATTGTTGTTATATATTTCATTTTTGTCTTTTTGTAACAAAATAAAAACTCTGAAATTACATAGAAAAAAGACAAAATATTTTTGTCAAGGGATAAGATAGTCCACTGAAAACTTATTCACAATTCCACTGTAAACATTAATAACATTAAAATATTTGCATAATTGTGTGCTCAAAAATCCTATAAAAAGTGGAAGACTTATTACAACTGTAGTTTTCAGTCAACTACACTTCCTTTCACAATTTATTTTGTCCCATTTACACCTTTAAACCTGGGCACACTGCTGAACATATACTTTGGCAGTTCTAAATAGCAAGTGCTTCCACAAAAATAAAAAAACAACAACAATTAAAAAAAAGAACACAACATAAACCCCCTAGTCACCAAGTGTTCAAATACATCTTAGTGAAAGTGCAGCAATAACTATTCAGCTGGATAATATTTTGATGTTTATCATGTGCACTTGCTTGTCTATGATTTCTATAACACCTGAAAGCTTTATTATACAAATTCAAATTTGCTAAGTGCCCTTTTTTCTATATCACAAAAAATGAAAAAAGAAGAGGAAAAATTATGACAAATATGGCAGGCTGCCTCACCTTCACTTATTAATCAGCTTATTTTTTGCAACAAGAAAAAAGAAGAGAGAAGGGAATAGATACAATCCAGCCTGGAAAAGTATACAGGATATACTTAGCAATGTCAAACCAGTTGAGTGCTTTCTGTGGTTGTATTTTAGGGTTTTGGGATTTATGTCCATGGCAGCAAACTGCTGGGAAGGCAGAGAAAATGTTTATCACCTGCATTCTACAGCAAGTACATTTTGTGGGGGAGATGATGATGAGGGACTCATTCCAGTGTCTGATGAAGCAGATGACATGGAGGCTCCCGCATGAGACACTGTGGGATGAAAATAACTACATTAGACTCAAAAACTATTACACAAAGATACCTAGCTAATGGCAAGTTAGAAATAAAATTCTTAACATTATTCACTCCAATCATAGGCTTCTTAAATGTTCCATGAAAGAATAACAAATTGTCAGCAAAAATTTTGTTTTGGCTCAATTAAGTGGAATTAATCTTTGATCAGTTAAGTAACTCAACAGTTCAAGAAATACATCACAAGGCCAAATGTGGTAGCTTGCGCCTATAATCCCAGCACTCTGGGATCACTTCAAGACTGGCCTGGGAAACAGTGAGACCCTGTCTCTACAAAAAATAAAAAATTAGTTGGGTGTGGTGATGCATGCCTGTAGTCCTAGCTACTCAGGAGGCTGAAGTGAGAAGACCCCTTGGGCCCAGGAGTTCGGGGCTGAAGTGAGCTATGACTGGGCCACTGCACTCCAGCTAGGTGACACAGTGAGACCGCGTCTCACTCTTAAGAGACGTCGTAATATTATTAAAATTAAAGATAAACTCTTAAACCCCTACTTAGAAGATCCCAAGAAGGAACTTGACTTGTCCCAAATCAAAGTCAACCTGAGATAAATTCTCACCGTAGGTAATTTCTGCTTTATTTCTGGGTCACAGGATCATGAGAGAATTCACTTAACCCGGAGAATTTCCTGTAACTGTCAAGTATGGGAATAACAGAGATCAGAATGGAAGTACAGGTATGTAATGATAGAAAAAGTCCTCAAACGGCTTTAACATAAATCTCCCTAGGAGGACATAGTACAAATTAAGGATCACTACCCTATGCATTAGGGGCTTTGCCATTTTTCAGCTTCAGCTTTTTATCTTCTCTTTCCTTGCAAAACTCTCCTGTCTCCTGCCAATCTTTGCCTTATTGCTCTTATTTTATTTAAATTTTCAATTTTTGTTTATTCAAGTGTTATAACAATTTCTTCTATGCATCCTTGAAATCACTCAGTATCTCAATTTAATGACTCCCTACAAAAAATTAAGAAACTAAAAAAGGGACAAAGACTATAATTTAAAAAAAACCTTTCTAATTGTCTGAAACTTGTATAACCTTTAGGAAAGAAACTAAAGCAGTGGAGGATTCTCTGAAGAAATTTCAATTTGTTAATTTGCTCTTCTCTATTTTTTTTTTTTTTTTTGAGACAGTCTCACTCTGTTGCCTGGGCTAGAGTGCCGTCTAGCTCACAGCAACCTAAAACTCCTGGGCTCAGGTGATCCTCCACCTCAGTCTCTCAAGTACCTGGGACTACAGGTATGTGCCGCCATGCCTGGCTAATTTTTTTCTATATATTTTAAGTTGTCCAGCTAATTTCTTTCTTTTTTTTAGTAGAGACGGGGTCTCGCTCTTGCTCAGTCTGGTCTGGAATGCCTGAGCTCAAGCAGTCCTCCTGCCTGGGCCTCCCAGAGTGCTAGGATTACAGGCGTGAGCCTGGTGGCTCTTTTCTTCTTTTTATATTCAAAAGTTCCATAAAGACCTCTTGTTATTTACAGTTTTTAAAAGAAAAGTACAAACATGGAAAGTCTGATCTGTTTCCATTTGCACCATTTATTTATTTCCAGGAACTAAAAACTGATGGACCTGGAATAGAATGATTCAAGACCACACATGACACAGGTCATTCTATCTGTAATTCATCCCCTGAATCTCTGCCAGAGGCAGAAAACTTCACTCAACACGGTCAAGGCTATCAAGTAATTTACCTTTCATTTTTTTTAAGAGACATCCTCCTGGAGCCCTCCCCTCCAATTCCATCCCATTCCTGGGATAGTTGCTTCCTAGGCCTGCTATGTAATGGTCATCTTACAGCTCCCATTCACCATCACCTCCTGAGTTTCCTTTACTGTTTTCCTATGTAGGATTCCTTGTTTGCTGGATCCCATGTTGTTGTCTTAGCTTGGCTTCTAGTTTCTAGTATTACCAATGAGAAATATGACATAAGAAACCTGATGTTCTGAGATCCATTTCTTTTGTATGAACCTTTATATGGTAAACTTTTAGAATCTATACTTTATTCATAGGGTTCTGAAATTTCATGATCTGCTTTGGATTTCCCCTGCCCCCCCACCCCCCATTCTTTATAGAGAGTACAGCAAATCCTTTCAGTCTTTTAACTCATATCCTTCAGTTCTGGAATTTTTAAAGTAGTATTTGATAACTTCCTCCTATGTTTATTCAATGCTTTCTTTCTAGAAATTCTATGATTCAGAAGTTGGATCTTTTTGCCAGATCCTATATTTCTCTTATTTCTTTCCTCCTATTGTATCTTTGACCCTCTACTGGGATTTCTTCAGCTTTACTGTTTATCCTTTCAAGGAATTTTAAAAAAATTCCTGCTATCATATTTTTAAGAGATCCTTCTTGTTCTCTGAATTTTTAAAATAGTAGCCATACTTTTGTTTCAAGGTTGTAGTATTTTTTCCTTTATCTCTAGATACAAATTGAGCATCCCTATTCCAAAAATCTACAATCAGAAATGTTCCAAAGTCCAAAACTTTTTGAGTGCTGACATGCTGCCACAAGTGGAAAATTCCATACATAAGTAACAAAAACTTTGTTTCATGCACAAAATTATTTAAAATATTATATAAAATTAACTTCAGGCTATGTGTACATAGTGTGTATGAAACATAAATGAATTTTGTGTTTAGACTTGGATTCCCTCTCCAAGATATCTCATTATATATAATGCAAATATTCCAACATCTGAAAAAATACAAAACATTTCTGGTCCCAAGTATTTTGGATAAGGGATACTCAACCTATATTAACTATTGGCTATAATTTTGTGCTTGTTTAAAAATATGGTATACTGTTTTTTCCAAATTCCTTTTTATTTTTCTTTGGATTCTGTCATTATATAAAGGCTTTCCTCAAATATCTAGTCTCATGGCTTCCATATTTAAGAGAGGAACATGAGAAAGCTGACTGGAAGCTGTGTATGAGCAGCAGGACTTTTCAATATGGGCAATGTACATGTAATGATTGGCAAGGATCTTGCTTTTTGGTTCAGGAATGCCCAAATGTTAAGTCATTTTTCTTCGGTTGGTCATTTTCTTTAGAAGAATCCTCCAATTTCCTCCCAAGAATGAGTATATGCTTGGCTGCCAGCTTTCAAGGAGCCAAGAGGATTAGATCTTGGACTGGAAGCAGGACAGCAGTCTTACCAGTCAGTATGCAGACTTTCACTCCGTCCATTATCTTTGGCTTAGCATTTAACCCTTACCTTCAGCTATTGCTGGTGTCCCTGAGCCTTCAAGCCTACTGATTCCCTTCACCTTCTGTTAAGTTAATCTCCTATTTTCTGATAGAGTTGGGGAGAGAGGTACCCTTGCTTCACAGAGCAGGAGGAGAGGATCCAAGTTCTCCTTCCATTTTCAACCAAATTCCATTTTTTGGTGTCATCCCATATCCCTCCCTTGAGAGCTTTTCTGGCATTATATGGTACTAATTAACTTGCTTGTCATTTTTTCCCATTGCAAGGACAAGCAAGCTTAGGTTTTAGCATTGTCTCATCTGCTAGAACAGTTACAATGGTCCATCTGATGCTCAGCTTTCAAAAGATATGCTGTTGACACTGACATTCCTTTCTTTTTTTTTTGAGACAGGGTCTTGCTTTGTCACCTAGGCTGGAATGTAGTGGTGTCATCATGGCTCACTACAACCTCCAACTCCTAGGCTCAAGGGATCCTCTTGCTTCAGCCTTCCAAATAGCTGGGACTACAGGTGTGCACCACCACACTGGCCTGCTGACGTTTCTTATGTGCTGCAGTCAGCTGTCTTATTCTCTTGTCCTCGTGGACATAGGGCTTTTAATTTCCTTTACTGTTATTTTAGTGGGGCTTGAGGCCATCCCATGCTCATCACGGATATGAGCATGTCCATGTTTAACTAGAAGTCAATCCTACGAATTTTTAAGGTCTAGTTCCGACATTACTCCCTCTCCATGGTTACTCCAAAGTAACCTCTCCTTCCACTAACTCCTGTACTTACTTGTTAATATATCACTCTTAGGGCACACACTGTCCCACTATGTGTTAAGATCTTTGAAATCAAAGTCTGTATCTAATTCATCTCTGTGCTTCTACCACCTGGCAGAGTGCCTGGCACATGGTACATACTCACTAAAGTTGTTGAGCTGCTCTACCTTAAACTGTAGTTGCTTAGGAAATGATTTTTTTTTTTTTTGAGACAGAGTCTCACTCCATTGCCCGGGCTAGAGTGCCGTGGCATCAGCCTAGCTCACAGCAACCTCAAACTCCTGGGCTCAGCAATCCTTCTGCCTCAGCCTCCCGAGTAGCTAGGACTACAGGCATGCAATGCCATGCCTAGCTAATTTTTTCTATATATATTTCTAGTAGACCAATTAATTTCTTTCTATTTTTAGTAGAGACGGGGTCTCGTTCTTGCTCAGGCTGGTTTCGAACTCCTGACCTTGAGCGATCCTCCTGCCTCGGCCTCCCAGAGTGCTAGGATTACAGGCGTGAGCCACCACGCCCAGCCAGGAAATGATTTTTAATCCCAAAAAGATAATCTCCTTAACGGTAAGCCTTATGCCTTATTTATTTTAGTGAACCCCATAATAACAAATAATATTGCCTGTTAATAGGCAGCCAGTAAATGTTTGTTGAGCAAACATTCAGAGGGAGTAAGCTCTACTGGAGAACCCACCACATTTAGTAAAATCACTCATTTGTAAAACAGTTCATACTCATATTCAAGGATCTCACTCTAATTCACTGACCCACTCACTTCAAAAATAGCAACAGAGAAGAAAACACTAGGTATTAAAAAAACAGCAATTAATGAATGTGTATTATAGTTAAAGCATAACAGACTTAAATCTTCTAAAATGATAGGATATGAATTTGAAAAATAAGAGGAGAAAAATTATAATAAAATTACCTTCTCTGTCTTTCTTTTTTAATCTTTTTCTCCTCCTGTCTATGGTTGCAACTTCAGACTTCAAAGACATGTAATATTTTCTTATTTCCTGTAGCTTTTCTTGAAGAAACGAGATTCTCTCTGTACTGTTCATATTATCTAATTCATCTTAAGGGGGAAAAAGTTAATTTAGATTTTATAATAATTATATGAGAAAAAAAGATGGCATTTCTATCAAAAGTCTAACTTATATGTCAAAAAAATCTTTGATTTAATAAAACATACCTATTATAAAAATTACATTGAATTAAAAACACTATATTAAGCTAAATTAGGCTCTAGAAATAGGAAATACATGAATTAAATTGATAATTAAGAGTTTTTTATATCCCAAATTTTATGTACTAAACACACATTATTTAAATGATCAGAAAAAGATAAAAAAAATCAACACAAAGCAACCCTGATCTATAATTATAGGTATTTATCAGAATTGTTAGTTTGTATAGATGTTTTCTTCAATTAGTTATTTCTAATTGTCAGTACTGTAAAAGGCACTTTGGTTCATTGATTTATGTAAATCATAACATGATTTTATTTCTTAACTGGAGATCCTCTTCTAGTCAATATTTAGCAAGTCAGTGTTATGAAAAGACACAGATTTGTATTTAAAATAACAAGTGGTTATTATTATTTGGAATACCTAATTAAATTTGTTAATCATTATTTCTTATTTTATTAACATTAATCCAAGTTGACATTTTAAGGTATATTCCACATTACAATATACACTTATCAGGTTTTCTATAAGCTTCTTACTGAGTTGAAAGCTCCATTTATATGTCCTAGGGGAAGAGTTCGGATGTTTTTCTCTGTGTTTATCTTTCTCTCCGTCTTTGATGTGAGGGGATATTCTTGCAGGAGATCGTGCAAGTTTCTGAGGCTTAGATACACTAAGATGCTTTACTGGGGTACATTTACTTGAATTGTCTAGGACGGGAAGATCTTCACTATCACTGCTTTGTCCTATAATAAAAGAAATTTGGCTCTGAGATTATAAATGATAAAAATCTTATATATCAAAATGCAACAGACCCAGCAATTATACTTCTTGGTATCCTGCAGAAATAAGTGCACAAATGCACAAAGTTTATAACTGTAAAAAGAATGGAAGCAACCTAAAATGCCCACCAATATGGAAATGGTTAAAAATTATATACTATTGAATACTTTGCTAAAGTTGTTAAAAAGAATGAGCTAGAGTTCATAATAACAAAAATGGCCAAATACCCAATTATATATTGTTAAGTGAAAAAACAAACTTATAAAACAACATAGTATTGCCCCATTTATGTTTAAAACAAAACATAAAAATAACCCAAAAGAGGATCAATCCAAACTATATGTATGAAAAAGAACAAAAAAAGATCTTAATGTATACACATCCAACATTTAACATATGTATAATAAAATGTGAGGAGGTATTTATTTGTAACTCTGCCTCCCTCCCCAGCAAATTCATGAGAGGAGATGCTTTTGGTTTTCCCTTAATAACAAATTAAAGGTTTCAATTTTATTTTCTTTTTTTCAGTTTCTATGCCCTATCTCTACTCTATTCACTCTCAAAAGGCAATCTTGTCTTCTACTGGAATGGCAAAGCTGACAGTTACACACCAAATTCCCAGCCCCTTTCCTACCTGTTTCTGTCCTTATTGCCTTATTAATTTTTTTTTTTCTTTTTTTGGTCTCAAGAAAGAAGAGACTATGTTTCTGGACAAACTAATCTCTCTAGCTATGCTCTTAAAACCACCTACTCCTAGCTCCTCTGGAATATCCTAATGTCAATTATCCATGCTCTTTAATCTTCAACTCCTTCCTTTCCTAGAGTTTACCAAGATACTTAGATTTTTCCCATCCTTAGAAAGCAAAGGAGGAGAGGAAAACTTCCTTCTTTAGTTGGCACTTCTTCTCTTTAGGGTCATATTTCTTAAAAGAGAAATTCTTTGTTAACCTTTTAACCATGGCTACGTGCTCTTATTAGGGTCTCCAAAACTTAGTATTGGCCAAATTCAATAAATGTATTTTAATCTTACTTGAATATGCAATCTAAAGCATTTGAAGCTTCTTTCTTATTCAAACCCACTAGTGTTTATTGATTTCCATTTACCTTAAGACAGTTACTACTTTACTCTTCTTGGCCAATATAAAGGATGTACCCCACATAATTCTACTTTGGGTCCTTTTTCTTCTCATTTCACAACTCTTCCATTGCAATCTCACCCTCTTGTAATCCTTTGGCAACTATCTTCTAAAAGCAGACTTTCTTCTCAGTTCCAGACCCTTTTCCCCCCCAATAATGGGTACCTCTAACTCAACATTCCCCAAATTATTCTTTCAACAATCTGTTGCTACTCCTATATTTTATATCTCAGTTAATTAATTCCTCATTCCTGACTAATCATAACAAAATCCTAGTATTTTTTCACATATTTCTTTAATTCATCCCTTCTTTCACTGCTTTAGTTAAGCAAGCCAAAGAGTCTTTCCAAAAAGTAAAACTGATCACTTTCTTTCTTCTTAAATCTTTCTAACTTTTTATTTTGAAACAATATTTAAACTTACAAAAAAGTTGTAAGAATACCAAAAATTTCTTCTGATCCATTTGAAGGTAAGTTGCCTTGCCAGACTTGAGTACTGTAGTGTGTATTTCTCACAAACAAGGACATTCTCCTTGTATAGTTATTTAGTGCTGCATTACAAATTAGCCCCAAACTTTGCAGTTTAAAACTACAAATGTTTAATATCTCACACAGTTTCTGAGGGTCAGAATCTGGGAACGGCTTGACTATATGGTGCAATCTTGTGAGGGTGCACTCCAAACTTTTATGTGGGACTTGGGCTCTGATGACTTGACAGTGGCTGGAGGATCTGCTTCCAAGATGGCTCATTCACGTGGTCCTCCCCAAAGATCACTCAGGTGTCCTCATGACCACGGCAGCCAATTTCCCCAACAAGAAGTAATCCAATGGAGAGCAAGAAGGAATTTGCAGGGCCTGGTATGACTCATTCTCTAAAGTCATGTATCAACACTGCCACTTTATTTGCTAGAAGTCAGTCATTAAGTTCAGCCCATACTCTAGGGGAGGAGAATTAGGCTTTGCCTCTTGAAGGGAAAAGTATCAATGAATTTGAGAATACGTTTTTAAAACCACCATGCTTGTACAGAACCATAATACAACCTTCAAAATCAGATTATGTTACTATAACCTAAACCTTGGATGCCATAGAAATTTCTCTACTTGTCCCAGTGATGCCCTTTATAGCAGTAGGATCCATGTGAGAATCATGTACTGTATTTATAGCATTAATAGTTGTTGGTTCTCTTAAGTCTCCTTCAATCTGGAACAGTTCTTTCCTTGATGTGCAAGAAAATGTTGATGTTCTTTGACAGTTTTGAAAATTATGGGCCAGTTATTTCATAGAATATCCTTCAGTTTGAATTTGTTGATGGTTCCTCATGATTAGATTCAGGTTATACATCTTTGACAGTAATATCACAGATGTGCTGCTATATTCCTCTTATTGCATCCTGTCTGATAGTACCTGATTTCAATTTGTCCCACTCCTGGTGGTATCCACTTTGATCATTTGACTCAGGTGGTGTCTGCCAGGCTTTTCCACTGTAAAGTTACTCATATTTCCTTTGTAATTCCTGCTACCTTTCTAGTCTCACCTCCTATCACTCTTTCTCTGTTTTCTAGACCTGCACTGTCCAACTGCTAGCCACCTGTGACTACTAAGGATCTGAAATGTGGCTCAAAGGTTTTCCTTTGAAATGACTTTTATGTTATATAAATAAATTATACGATCCTTTCCTTGGAATGTGTGTCTATTATAATGTAGAATTTCTCTTTCAGACTTAAATGAAGGCATGTTTTGGAGGTAAAAGTTTAATTTTTCAAAATAATTTATTTCTACTATATTCTACTAAATTTTATTCTTCAGTATACAGAAGTTTTTACTGTGTGTAATTTATCCATTCTGATTTACTAATCTTGTTTGTTGCAATTAGAATTACCTTTATTTCCTCATGTTTTAAAATTACCAAACTATTTATAAATCAGTTTTTCTAGCTTAACAGAAAACATTCCCTCCAGAAATGTAAATTTTATCTATATTTAACACCACAGTAAATGTTATTTTTCTTTTATTCAAGATTCCCAAATTATGTTCTTCTAATATTAAACTACTTTACATAAGAAATACAAATAAACAAAAAATAATCACAATTCTAAATAAAATTGACAAGCACCTTCAGACTGAAAATTAATGAAAAAATGGCTATTTTCAGAACATAATAAACCAAACTTATTTTCAAAGTAACACAAATGATCAAACCAACAAAGTGCTAAAAATACTAACACTGTGCTAAAGCCAACATTGAAAAATACCAACCTGCTCCATTCTTTTCATTTTTGGCTGCAGCACTTGTTCGCTTTGGGGTACGCTTTTGCTTTTTTGCCAATAATCCGCCATTTCCATCACTTGGCCTTTTCTGACCTGAAGTAAGGGGAAAGAAAGAATTAAAAAAAAAACAAAAACAAAAGCAAGTATATTTGTGCACCTGTCTACTCTGCATTTATTTCCACATATACATTTTTATTTTACAAAGACAAGAAAAAAAAGTACTTTATAGATCATCAGTACCTAAAACTCTTAATATTAATTTTTGGTTTTAATATAAAGGCTAATTTTTCCCTAGAAAATCCTTACCCTTCTCTCTGTTCTCTCGTTCTTGTACAATTATGCTACAGTTACCAGCGTTAACGCTGGCTTCAAAGCCATTTGCTGATTCCCTCTCGCAGGGACCTTCTTGAGATTCTTCAGCAATACTATCAACTTCAATTGTTATGTCACTCTCACTTTTTACACTTCGAGACTCATCTTGACTGAGAGTAAGTGGTGAAGCTACTGAAAAGTTATGCTGGACTACAGGAGGTAGGGCAGGTGGAACAGAAACAAGAGAGTTAGACTCAGGGCTTTCAACTACTACATCTTCAATACTGGTCTTATCCTTTTCATCCAAATCATCCAAATCTACTTCATGGCATACTAAGGTTTCAGGCCCAATCAGAGGCATTGTATCCTCTTCTTCTTTTAGTGGAGTATTTACAGTTTCTTCAGCTGGACTATCAAATTTTTCACTAGTCAATTGTTCAATGCATTGGTTTGACTCTGCTACCAATGATGGCATTCCCTCATTTTCTGGTTCAAAGTGCTGTTCAAAATTTAAGCTTTTCGTTCCCTCAGATCCAATACAATCACTGGTCCTTTCTTGAGATACACTATTTGTCATTTCGATTCCATTCTCAATTCTTATTTTTTTCTCTGGTGATGATTGTCCTAATATTTTCCGTTTCAATTTTTTTTCTTTTGTACATTGATCAATTTCATCTTCAGTAGAAGAAAAGTTTTTATTGTCTAATGAAGAAAATTCAAGACTATGAGCTTCTATATGAGGTTCACTTCCTGCTTCACTCTGGCTAAATGATGAAATCTTTATAATTTCTAAAGAAAGATCTTTTGTCTTGCTTCGTCTTCCCTTTCCTTTAGGAGATTTTTCTGCCTCTTTCTTAACTTCTTCTACTTGTTCCATTTTGTTTCCAAAAATCTGTACTATTTGTTCATTTTCTCCAGCTTCTAACTTCAGGGTTTCTAAAGGTTGCATTTGAGTCCTATCGTTTTCTTTTAACAGATGTGCAGCAATCTTTGGATTTTCTTCATCTAGTTTATCATCACTTAAATTTTCGTTTTTGTCTAGTTCTTCTTTAATATCAGGGGAAAGTTCTTCATTTATCGAATTCTTTTCTAAAGGGTCTTCAGTTTCACTATCAGATGAACAAGAGTCTGTAAGAGAAAACATTATTATACTATGCAGGTTTTTATCTTAATTACTAATGTAACTTTATACTAAAAATCCTACCCCAGACCAACAAAATCCTTCATCATGTACCTCTGAGTACCTCTCTGTAGAAATCTCTGGTACAAAATAAATCATAACATTTGTACCAAAAATTGGTGGGGGGATTTCAAATTAAACTCCATGTAAATTATACATTATTGGCATATTACTGTCTCAAATCTATATAAAGAGCTATTTTGCAATATTCACTAGTATCATACTTAGGCTTAAATAGACCTTAGGAAAATCAAAGGACTAGTACAATACTGAGATATGCACTTAATATGTTAAGTGGTTTGAGATAAGGTCTAGTCAGTCCTGATTTATACATGTGGGGGCCATTTTGTGTCCTAAGTAAGGAATATGACATTCTACTTAAAATAACTGTGGAAAGAAGAGATGTTTAAAATAAGCAATATGAATTTCCAAAACTTTAAATATTCTTATTCTTATTAACAAGAAAATCACAGGTAAGCCATCTTCTAATAAAAGACATTATTCACTGTGAAGGAAATTTTATAATAATAAAATAAATAATAAAATTTTAAAATAATAAAGTAGGGTTCTATGACTGTATAGGAACTATAAAATAAAAAATTCTACCCACATGGTACTCAAATCTTGAAGTGCAAAACAGCAAATATGACTGTATCTTTTTAATGAAAAGGTATGTAAAGTTTTATTTTGTGGTTTTATCATAAATAAAATGTAGAATTCATTTTTCTCATGTTAAAAAAATCCTTTTATGTGGTAGTTTTAATAAGGCTGCTATGTATAGTTTTATAGATTGTACAATGCACAAGGCATGCCTTCTAATAGATGTGATCACTTTCTGATCTTATGTTTGTGTATTAATGACAACCTTTCAGCAGATGGCAGTAAACAGGAAGGATGCCTCTTAAAATTTGCACACAAGCACCATATGGACTAATGGCAAACCTATAGTTCAAAATAGCTTTTTCCTTGAAGAGAGGGAAATTTTTACGTAAGACAACCATTTAACATTTCTTCAATTACATTAAAAATATACAAAGGTAGAAAAGTGGGAGAAATGAGTATAATCAGAATAAAATGCGTTCACTTATACTCATCACAAAATATGCCTATACCACATTAAATGCCTAAAGCACATTAGTTTGTGCTTTCTTTGAATGAGATGTTCTTAGCGTTTTTAAAAGATCCTAGAAGAACAGCACTGAATTTACAAGAGACATTGGTGCATGGTTTGAAGTTTGAAGTAAAGTGTAGCACACACTAGGGTACATGAATTGTCAGTTCATGCTCTATTAAAATGGAATATTTCTAAAATATTTATAAGAAAAGGTATTCCTAAATTAAAATAAAACATCACTAAATTTTAAGTAACGATTATGTAGCAAAATAAATATTCTCTTCAAATTAAATTTTGTGGTTTAAATCATGAGATTAAAAACCTAGATGATTTAGAGGTTGAGTATCCCTAATCCAAAAGTCTGAAACCCAAAATACTCCAAAATCCAAGACTTTCTGAGCAGTGACATGATGCCACAAGTGGAAAATCCCACACCTGAGCTCATGTGATTGTTTGCGGTCAAAAAGCTAGCACACAGGCTGGGCGCAGTGGCTCAAGCCTGTAATCCTAGCTCTCTGGGAGGCCGAGGTGGGCGGATCATTTGAGCTCAGGAGTTCGAGACCAGCCTGAGCAAGAGCGAGACCCCATCTCTACTATAAATAGAAAGAAATTAATTGGCCAACTAACATATATAGAAAAAATTAGCCGGGCATGGTGGCACATGCCTGTAGTCCCAGTTGCTTGGGAGGCTGAGGCAGCAGGATTGCTTGAGCCCAGGAGTTTGAGGTTGCTGTGAGGTAGGCTGACGCCATGGCACTCACTCTAGCCTGGGCAATAAAGTGAGACTCTGTCTCAAAA
>VSMD01121877.1:0-13061 GCA_008750895.1 Mirza zaza
TGGTTTTGAACTCCTGACCTCGAGCGATCCGCCCGCCTCGGCCTCCCAGAGTGCTGGGATGACGGGCGTGAGCCACCGCGCCCGGCCCCAGAAACAGTTTTTTAACCGCATTTCAACTTCCCCCTTCACGTATCTTAAAATCAAGAGTTGTAAGCAACGTGTAATCAGGAGACTTGAGTTTCATCTCTTCTTCTCATCCAACGCGAAGGAGCAGAAGACCCCAAAAGGCGCCTGAACGGTAGGAGTGAAGCAAAAGGGCTCTGAGTTCAGATTCCCCCGTTGAGAAGAAGAAAGAAGCTGTCTAGGAATTGAATGTGGGTGGAGGTGAGAACTTAAGCTTTCAGGGAGATCCGTGCAATTTCACAATCAAAGGGAATAGCAAAATGGTGTTCCTTTGTGGCCATATTAAGTCTGAAAAAAATATTTTTTTAAAATAATGCAATTGATAGAATTAGGTTTGATGCCTAATTCACCCTTGGAAGAATCGGGCGTTTGTTCTGTTAACTCCCGGAACTCATCTGGCCAGATGTGATTATTTTCTGTGCGACGAAGGGGGACCCTTTCTTTCAGGGGTCCGCTCCCCTCCGCTGAGTCCACAGAGGGGGAAATAAAGGAAGGAAGCGGAATGAAACTGCACGCCGAGGAGAGCTTTAGGTTTGGCGCAAGGGGAGTTTCTCCCTAACGAGGGCTCTCGGGGAGGCTGTTCCTGGCTTCCCCGCGGGATTTGCAAATCGCTCTCTCGTGGATGATCAAGGAGAGAGATCCGGAGACCCTGGAGGTGTGTGTCTTGTCTGGTCTCTTGGAAGATTATAAGAAAACACGCGGCCGAGTTTGCCCTCAGACTTCCTGCTGCAAACACGCACAACCTCACCGTCGGCCGGGTGTACGCGGGCTCATTCGAGATCCACGGGAACGTGGAGTTTGACAGCAACGAGATCGGAGGCAGACGCGTTGCCGTGCACAGATCGAGGCTCTCCACCAACCCAAACCTTCACCCCCAGAGACAGATGATTTCGCCTTGTTCTCTCCATCCCGAGAGCTGTCTCGTTCTTGCATCTTCCCTTTACGTCTCGACAACCTGAGTCTGGCCTCTTACGCTCAGCATTTAAATTTAGGCATGAAAGAAAGAGGAGGGTTAGCTGGGTATTGTTTCTATGAAATCTTGTAACGAGTTAACACATTATCAAACATTGCTTTGTTTCCCCCCGAGGCTTTACGATATTCTCATTTGCAGGATAAGGAAAATTCCCAGGCAGGTGTCTTCCTTACTTCCGAATTCATATATCACCCAGCATCATTAACCCTTTGTAATTCTTTTTTCTCAAGCCGGTGTATGTCTGTTATGGGGAAATTTTAAATAAAAGCCAGCTGTGCTAAATATTCATAGAATCGATTGTCACTTGTTTAAAATCTTCGGTGATTTATCTCCGGGGAGTTTTAATACGGCAGTAATTCTGCGTTACGTTTCTTTGCACCCGCATTTAATTGATACTATATTTCACGAGGATTATTGCAGGTTTATTGCCGTTTTATTTAGAATTGTGGTTCTGGGCTAGTAATCGAGAGCCATGAGATTCCCAAATCTGTTGTTTCCATTTTAATTGTGCGTGCTTTCGAGCTGACAAGTTTAAGAAGGGCCGTTAACTATTTAACAGACCTGATGGATAAAAAACATTTTGGCAAAGTGGACTTGGGAATACTTTGCCTGTGCATGCTGTTGCGTGGGTCTATTTTTTTTAAACGATGCTAGAATTAAATCTATATACCGTGTTTCCCCGAAAATTAGACAGGGTCTTATTATTTATTTTTCCTCAAGAAAACACCCTAGGGCTTATTTTCAGGGTATGTGTTGTTATTTGCCCCTCAAAGCCTCAGCTTGCAGCACGCACAGGATGGCCGGGACCCGACAGGGGGAGCCGGCAGTGTTGGTGGGGCTGCCCGCACCTTTCCGGTCACCTCTGGGACAGCAGCTGTCACGACGGGGCGGATGAGAAGGGCTGCTCGTGTTCTTTCCCGCTCCGCGACGACACGCATGGGTTGTGCAGATGCGCTGTGCAGCCACACCCATTGCTAGGGCTTATTTTCGGGGTAGGGCTTATATTACACAAATGCTTAGAAATCCTGCTGGGGCTTATTTTGTGGGTAGGTTTTATTTTCGGGGAAACACGGTAATTCAAAATGAGTTTGTGTTCAGATCCTCTCAGTTTAAGTATGAGTAAGACCTTTAATGTTTTTTTCCTTACAAGTTTTGTCGATACAAATTACTTTAGGAAATGAGCTCCTCACACTATTATCCTTGTCATTTGTTTTGCTTATTTTTCTTTAACGCCTGATTAAAACTTTGACTCTCGCCAGGGCGCGGTGGCTCACGCCTGTAATCCTAGCTCTCTGGGAGGCCGAGGTGGGCGGATCATTTGAGCTCAGGAGTTCGAGACCAGCCTGAGCAAGAGCGAGACCCCATCTCTACTATAAACGGAAAGAAATTAATTGGCCAACTAATATATATATAGAAAAAAATTAGCCGGGCATGGTGGCGCATGGCTGTAGTCCCAGCTACTCGGGAGGCTGAGGCAGCAGGATTGCTTGAGCCCAGGAGTCTGAGGTTGCTGTGAGCGGGGCTGACGCCACGGCACTCACTCTAGCCTGGGCAATAAAGTGAGACTCTGTCTCAAAAACAAACAAACAAACAAAACTTTAACTCTCAACCATGGCTAAATGGAGGAGCTACAAAAAGGCAGAATGCAGAATTAAACCAAACCCTTGGCTTTGTGAGTTTGGCTTCTGGATAGAATCGCTGGCATTTTTTTTTTTTTTTTGCAGCGATAGTAAGAGAAATGTTTTGCAGTATCTCAACAGGGACTTTTTATATATTCCTTTTTGATTCTGCTTTTATTTTTATTTTTATTTTTTTTTGCCCTGTGGGCTCTGCTTTAATTTGGATAATGCTGCTAACAGCTGAAAAAAATTCATTCTCTGCAGGACTCCAATGTGGATATGTTACTAAGAAAGAGAAACAGTAAGCTTGCAGTGTTACAAATTGTTTCGTTGTATTTATTTGGTTAGTATCTCTTTGGGGGGGCTCCTTATGCTTTCTGTGACATCCAGGAGTCCTTCCATACATTTTATTTTGTCTCTTTTTGTCACCGAATGGTTATATTTTAGTTGGGGGGGTGGGGGGAGGCGGCTCAGAATCTCTTGAATGTTCTGCACTAAAATTTGCATTTACCGGATAAGCTCTCTTATCTGGGAATATCATGATGAACAGCTGGTCCAGTTATTTAAGGTGGAGAAATGCGAAAAATGTTATTACATTTATATCTTAAACCTTTTAAAGTCAAATATATGTTTGCTCATTTCTGATGTGGGCTTAGTCCTGATAAGTGGTTTCTGTGTTGTTCTTTGCACATGCATCACACTCTTGATGCATGTTCTATGTGGTTTTTAGTTTGGGTTCCTTTAAAGCACTATAAGATCTTTAAAATACTTTTGAGCTCTTTGAGTGCAGAACCCTTCCAGGTTTTTGTGATACACCTCCTCGTCCTTTCCTACTTCTTCCTCACACCTGATATTATGGCTTGTTATTTTACTGTTTCACTTTTATTGTGTTATTCCAAATCATTCTGATATCCAAGTTCATTTCCACGGAAGCATTAATTTCTCTGAACACATATCGTATGTGTTTGTATAAAATTAAAATTAAAAGAACCACTGGCATAAGTAGGTTGGGAATGAACACATCTTACCCTAGGGAACGATACAGCTTGATCGGTAGGACAGATGATTGCTGTTCAAACTGTATGTGGTAGAGTCTAGTCTTTCTTATTTCCAGTCTGTCCTGGACCTGTACTTTTGTAAATGAAAAAAAAAAGAGAGAGAGAAGAAATGTAAAAAGACATATAAAATACAAGCCTTAACTTTTAAACTTAATTTTGAAAATGACAGAAATAACATTATATTTCAGTAAATATAATTAGAACAAGCATAAGAAAAATTTATGAAATCTGTACACGTTCTTTTGTTTGTTTGTTTGTTTGTTTTTGAGATAGAGTCTCACTCTGCTGCCCGGGCTAGAGTGAGTGCCGTGGCGTCAGCCTCGCTCACAGCAACCTCCAACTCCTGGGCTCAAGCGATCCTCCTGCCTCAGCCTCCTCCCGAGTAGCTGGGACTACAGGCATGCGCCACCACGCCCGGCTAATTTTTTCTATAAATATATATATTTTTTTACTTGGCTAATTAATTTCTTTCTATTTTTAGTAGAGATAGGGTCTCACTCTTGGTTAGGCTGGTTTCGAACTCCTGACCTTGAGCGATCCTCCCACCTCGGCCTCCCAGAGTGCTAGGATGACAGGTGTGAACCACCACGCCCGGCCTGTACACGTTTTTTTGAAAGTGTGTATATATTGGCAGTTCCCATAAAGAATCACCATTACTCTTGTTAATTTTTTATTCTCTTATACTTGTAACTAAACAAAAAGGTATGACTAAAATTATGATTCTTCATATTAAATGCCTCTGTGTACATTTTGACCAGACTCCATGTTTATCAATATTGAAAGCTTTTAATGTCACGTATGAATTTACCTCTAGTTAACCTGTCCATTCTTGCCAGACTGTGTGGCTGACAAGCTTATCTCAGGGCTAACGTACCATGTATAACGTGTATCTAAACTGTTTCTGGTTTTCGTTTAATAACACTCATGGCAGGGGACCTGATTTTACGGAGGGATGCTAATGAGAATGAATGAAAAAAGGCCTTTTCAGGCAATTGCACAAAGCTCAGGATGTTCATTTTTTAACTGTCGTACACAATGAAGCAAGTGCTACCGTAGTGTGAAAATTCATCTTCGGTCCTTCTCTACTAGCCAATTCCAACAATTTATCCTATACATTTATGGTGAAATTTAAATGCTCTTTCAGCCTAGGAAATGGATTCTTGATTTTTTTTTTCTTTCTTTTTTTGAGACACTGTGTCGCCTGGGCTAGACCGAGTGCCGTGGCGTCAGCCTCGCTCACAGCAACCTCAAACTCCTGGGCTCAGGCGATCCTCCTGCCTCAGCCTCCCGAGTAGCTGGGACTACAGGCACCCGCCACCACGCCCGGCTAATTTTTTTTTTTCTCTATATTTTTAGTTGTCCAGATAATTTCTTTCTAATTTTAGTAGAGACGGGGGTCTCGCTCCTGCTCAGGCTGGTCTGGAACTCCTGACCTTGAGCGATCCTCCCGCCTCGGCCTCCCAGAGTGCTGGGGTGACAGGCGTGAGCCACCGCGCCCGGCCCGGAATGTGTTCCTTTCATTGGAGACGTTTCTTGGAGCCAGAGTCTCTCTGCTGCTAAGAACCAATAAACTCTTGAATTCTCATGTTTCTTCCCTGGTCGATAGGCATCTGTTATCCCTGAAGAAATCTCAATGTTTGGTTCCTTCTTCCCTTGCCTGAGCGTATCACCTGGGCCCAGGAGAATTTAGCTGCTGTTCCTGTGAAACACAGCCTCAAAAAAAAAAAAAAATGATGTATTGGGGTGTTTCAAGACCCCATTTTTATCTGTTAACTAACTTATGATTTTCAATGATAACCCTTCTATGAATAGGGACTATTTGGGATAGCTGTGACGCGTCTTGCTGTTTTTTAGTTCATAGTCGAGAATGGAAGCAAGTTGTTCATATTATTTAAGCAAATGGAAATTTTAGCCACAGTTGAAATTCATTCTCTTGAAAGTCTTTAGCACAGTCTTCGGCGTTTGAGAAAGGGACTGAATGTCCTTGGAGTGGCTACAACCAGGATTTTGAAAGAGGAGGCCACAGTGAGGCTGTCGGGGAAACCGAGAACGTACTGGTGATGAGTACAGATTTGTTTCAGAGTGGAAAAAAAAAAAAATGTAGGGTGTTAATTTTAGAAGCATTTCCTTCCTGATATCGTACCTTGCCATTTGAAGTTTTTCAGTAGACTAAAACGAGCGGATTTGACAGTCAAAAGGTATCATTGGAAAAAAAAAAAAAACAAGTCGGCATCGGCATCTTTTGCCAGGAAGACTGAATAGGCTTGGAATCGAACACTGCTTTTCCTTTCACCTGAGAAAAGCAGTGTTTGGTTTCAAGCCTATTCAGGGGGAAGCCACTTCCGACAGTCGTGCTGGTAGCTGTCGGTCCCCTGCTTGCTTGCAGTGTGTCCCTACGATTTCACGCTACGGATTTCGGATTTTGGATTTCACTTCCAGCCCAGGGTGTGGGCAGGTCAGCCACTTGCATGGCATGGATGGGGAAAAGCCCCCGCCCGGGAGCCCCGAGGCAAAATCCACTGCTGATTGGATGCCTGGGAAGCTTACTGGCCGATCCTACTAATCCCACCGTTAAATGGGTAATTTTGCGTACTCATAGTTGATTGGTTGCGTGTGACCCGAGAAATGTGTAAGACTGGAGAGAGAGAAATAAGGAGGCGAGGCTCAGAATTTGGTGGTATGTCCCTCTGCAGCCGTTGGCGAAATAAAAGCTTAATTTCCGAACCTCTGTTTGCCGCCCTTCGGTTCTTTCCCTGGTCAGTGGCTGCAACGCTTGCAGGAACAGCGGGGAGGGCAAACTCCTGCGCTAGGCGTTAGGATGCGAGAGTTTGCAGACCACACTGAGTCCTTGCTCTGTCTGGGTGCTCCTCATCTAGCGGAGGAGACCGAGAGCCTTACAAATATGTAATCAATCAATCAAAAATCAATCAATTAATTACATTAATTAGAGACAGAGTTTCGCTATGTTGTCCTGGTTGGTCTTAACTCTTGGCCTCAAGTGATCCTCCTGCCTGGGCCTCCCAAAGTGCTGGGATTACAGGCCTGAGCCACTGTGCCCAGCCCAGCCTGCAGATATTTATTGAGTGCCTACCTGTTCTGTTCCAGTAGGCCCTTAGGGGTGTGGCAGCGAATAAAACACTCTCTGCTCTCTTGCTGGGAGGTGCTACCATGTTTCCCTGAAAATCAGACCTCCCATAAAATAAGCCCCAGCAGGATTTCTAAGCATGTGTGCAACTAGAAGCCCCACCCCGAAAATCAGCCCTAGTGATGGGCGTGGCTATGAAAGTCAGCCCTAGTGATGGGCATGGCTATGAAAATCAGCCCTAGTGATGGGCGTGGCTATGAAAGTCAGCCCTAGTGATGGGCGTGGCTATGAAAATCAGCCCTAGTGATGGGCGTGGCTATGAAAATCAGCCCTAGTGATGGGCGTGGCTATGAAAATCAGCCCTAGTGATGGGCGTGGCTGCGCAGCGCATCTGCACAACCCATGCGTGTCGTTGCAGAGCGGGAAAGAACACGAGCAGCCCTTCTCATCCGCCCCGTGAGAGCTCTAGTGCTCCACAGGAGAGATCGGGGCCGGTGGTTCTAAAGGAAACAGAGTCGCAAGACCTTCAGGATGGGATTCGGGGCTTGGAGAGTGGTGATGATGTTCCAGAAGAAGACGACTTCACTCTATTTGAATCAATGGAGATGGTTGTACCATACTTAAAAAAAAAAAAATAACACATGCCCTGAAAATAAGCCCTAGGGTGTGTTCTTGAGGAAAAATAAATATAAGACCCTGTCTTATTTTCGGGGAAACACGGTACATGTAACTAAAACACCAGATGGCTTTTGTTACAGACTAGAGCTGGGAAGGGGTACAGTCTTGGGTTCTGGAGGCAAACTCTCTCGGGAAGCTGAGTCGGAATCTGGTATGCAAAGCTGGTCAGATCTTCCTAAGGGCCATCCCTGCAGACCTGGGTCCCTCTGCTTCAGTTGCTGGACATTGCTAGACGTTGTGCAGGTCGACACGTTCTAGCGGCTTGGGCTTCCTTTTCGTTAGTCCATACCTTCCCTTGCCTATTTAAAAAGATTTTTATTGTCTCTAACTTTCCATTTTGAAATGGTTTCAGGCTTTCAAAACAGTTGCAAAAGTAGTGCAAAGAAACCCCCTGCATTCTTCAACCCGGTTTTTCTAAATGTTAACATCTTAATCATTGTACAGTCACCAAAATTAGGAAATTAACGTTGATGTGATACAGTCATCTGTAGACCTTATTCAAATCCTGCCAGCTAATGTCACGTTGATGTTCTCTTTCCGGTCTAGGATCCAATCCAGGATGACATGTTGCATTTAGTTGTTTCTTCAGTCTTCCTTAATATGGAACAATGCCTCACTCTTTTTTTTTGTCTTTCATAACCTTGACACTTCTAAACAGTACTCATTGAGGAGAATGCTCCTCAATTTGAGTTTTTTGGTTGTTTCCTCATGACTGAATACAGATTATCTGTTTTTCTGTTGTTTTTTGAGACAGAGTCTCACTGTGTTGCCCGGGCTAGAGTGAGTGCCCTGGCGTCAGCCTCGCTCACAGCAACCTCAAACTGCTGGGCTCAGGCGATCCTCCTGCCTCAGCCTCCCGAGTAGCTGGGATGACAGGCATGCGCCACCACGCCCGGCTCATTTTTTCTAAATATATTTTTAGTTGCCCAATTAATTTCTTTCTATTTTTAGTAGAGACCGGGTCTCGCTCTTGCTCAGGCTGGTTTCGAACTCCTGACCTTGAAGCGATCCTCCCGCCTCGGCCTCCCAGAGTGCTAGGATTATAGGCGTGAGCCACCGGGCCACCGGGCACAGATTATGTGTTCTTGTTAAGAATATTATAGAAGTGATGTGGGCTTCTCAGTATACCTCCCCTCTCCCTGTCTCCATAATTGACTTGTTCTTCCTTCCACGTGGATAGGATACAGTCCACTAGGCTCAGGTTTCTTACATTGAGCTGGTGTTGAGCCCCTGGACTGTGTTTGCGAGCAGCACAGCTTTTGAGACATGCTAAAGTGAGATATGCTCTTTTTTTTTTTTTTGAAACAGAGTCTCGCTTTGTTGCCCAGGCTAGAGTGAGTGCTGTGGCGTCAGCCTCGCTCACAGCAACCTCAAACTCCTGCCTCAGCCTCCCAAGTAGCTGGGACTACAGGCATGCGCCACCACGCCCGGCTAATTTTTTCTCTATATATTAGTTGGCCAATTAATTTCTTTCTATTTATAGTAGAGACGGGGTCTTGCTCTTGCTCAGGCTGTTTTTTTTTTGAACCCCTGACCTCGAGCAATCCGCCCGCCTCGGCCTCCCAGAGTGCTAGGATGACAGGCGTGAGCCACCGCGCCCGGCCGATATGCTCTTATTTTAAGTGATCTCGGTGCCCGCATACTTTACGAATGCAGATGTAGGAATTGGGGTCCCCTGGCTATAATGAGGGTGCCTCTGGATGGCCTAGGATGTGCCTACATTCTTGTGTGCTAACTTTCCAAGTCATCCATGAAAAAAAAAAAATGAAATAGCAATGTTCTAAGTCTCAGGTTTCCTACTGGGGCAAAATTGTCCCTGCATCCCAGTTAGGAAAACTTAGGATGGCTTTACCTGCTCTAAATACCTCACTCACCAGAGACTGTACCATTGTGGAATGGCATATACATGAAATTTGAATATAGAGTAACTCAGAATGGCATATACATGGAATTTGAATTTACAGTAACCTCATTCTGTTTTAGGATCGTCTTAGGTTAACAGACACGAAACTAGCCAACATTTTTCTTAGCAAAGTTCGTTCTTCATTCCAAACTCTTCCCGTGTCTAGTTCTGGTCTTTACTTTTTTTTAAAACCTCTAGCAATATTTTATTTCCTTTTTTTTTTTCTTATAGTTTTTGGCTCTTCTCCCTGGTAAAATACTATAAAAATAAGTCGGCTAAATTTTAGCATAAATACAGTGGAAGCCAGCGGTTGAAGTGATCACAGCTTGGAGAATGTCGTGTGCTGGAGGTTCTATGGGAAGAGATCTTACCCTGTCGCAGGCTGCTGCTTGGAAGTAACTCGTGTCTCTTTTCCCGCCTCTAGATTGTCATTTTTCCAATTCTTCTTGGAAGCTTTAGTCTGCAAAGCTTTGACAACAACTCAGGAGAATGAAATCACTACCCACTGTGTGTGACATTTACTTGAACATAATTCAGCTGCCTCAAAATTGGCGGTTGCCGAGACGGTGAAGCTATGAGATCTTTACACCGGCCCGTTGTTTAGAGGAAGCAAACCCTTCAAGGCGGCCGTTTAATTTCAGGGCTGTGAAAAAGGCTTTATCTGATTATATGGACTTTGGATGGATTTTTTTTTTCCTCTTCGGTTTCACATGCAGCGGTTCTACCGTGTTTCCCTGAAAATAAGACCTACCCGTAAAATAAGCCCTAGCAGGATGTCTGAGCATTTGTGCAATAGAAGCCCCACCCCGAAAATCAGCCCTAGTGACGGGCGTGGCTGCGCAGCGCATCTGCACAACCCACGCGTGTCGTCGCGGAGCGGGAAAGGACACGAGCAGCCCTTCTCATCTGCCCCGTGAGAGCTCTAGTGCTCCACAGGAGAGATCGGGGCCGGTGGTTCTAAAGGAAACAGAGTCGCAAGACATTCGGGATGGGATTTGGGGTCTGGAGAGCGAGGATGATGCTCCAGAAGAAGACGACTTCACTCTATTTGAATCAATGTAGATGGTTGTACCGTCCTTAAAAAAAAAAAAATAACACATGCCCTGAGAATAAGCCCTAGGGTGTCTTCTTGAGGAAAACTAAATACGAGACCCTGTCTTATTTTTGGGGAAACACGGTAACTAGCGTGTGTTCTGGAGAGAAAAATTTTCTCCCTGTGTGTGATCGAATATTAAAAAAAACAATCACCCCTTGTGTTGAGAAGAATGCCTGGAGATGCCCTGGCGTTTGCAGGGAAGGAAATGGGAACATGGGGGTGTTTCTCAGCGATGACTCACCACCCCGTAAGCAGTGGGGCTACAGTCATTTCCTCTCCAAGGCTGGGTGACCCCAGGCCCTCAGGTTCCTCTCTGTCCCCAGGCTGCACCTGTGAAACCCCCCCCCCCTTCCTGGCGGCCGGATTTTTGCATTGCTGTTCCCTGAGTCACCTCCTTGTCCTTGTTTGTCTTCCTTGATGTTTCCCTTTGGCCATTGTTTCTCTAGAACCCACAAACAGCATCCTGTGCGTTTTATTTATTTTTTTGCTCTTAAGCCTGTGGCTTCTCTCCTTAACGCTGTCTCTTCATTGCCTTCATTTTTCTTTGGATGCTTTTATTTATTTCCTAGTCATTAAGCCGAAAATAGGTTGACAAGCTTCTCTCATTGATTCCAGGGGTGAAACTCCAATGTACAGATCATCCACTTCCTTTTGCTTTTTCCGAAGCTTAGAGGCACTTTAAGGCTCATGGCAATTTCGTAATAAGGGGAAAGTCTTATCTCTGCAAGACCTGACAGGTTGCTTAGTGATTTTACAGACAAGGTTGCATACTGGGTTTAAGAGCTGACAAGCTTAGATGCAATCCTGGGTTTGAATTTTCGTTCACAAACTGTGGGTCTTCGGACAAGTTATTTTTACCTTTTTCTGCTTTAGTTTTTCTCATCTGAAAAATGGGAATGATAAAACCCATCTCTAGGGGGTGGTTGTCTTGGCATTGATTAAGTTCATTAAATCTGAATTAATATGGCTGTGTCTATCGTGAAGTTATTTGTGTTTCATAGTAAAGTAGCTCTTTTCAGGTAGATTGGGTCACTTTCTCCATTTTTAACTGACTTTTTTTTTTTTTTTTTTTTTTTTGAGACAGAGTCTCACTGTGTAGCCTGGGCTACAGTGAGTGCCGTGGCGTCAGCCTAGCTCACAGCAACCTCAAACTCCTGGGCTCAAGCAATCCTCCTGCCTCAGCCTCCCAAGTAGCTGAGACTACAGGCATGTGCCACCATGCATGGCTCATTTTTTCTATATGTTTTTAGTTGGCCAATTAATTTCTACTTTTTTTTTTTTTGAGACAGAGTCTCACTCTGTTGCTCAGGCTACAATGAGTGCCCTGGCATCAGCCTAGCTCACAGCAACCTCCAACTCCTGGGCTCAAGCGATCCTCCTGCCTCAGCCTCCCGAGTAGCTGGGACTACAGGCATGCGCCACCATACCTGGCTCTTTTTTTGTATATATATATTCTTAGTTGGCCGATTAATTTCCTTCTATTTTTAGTAGAGACAGGGTCTCGCTCTTGCTCAGGCTGGTTTCGAACTCCTGACCTTGAGCGATCCTCCCGTCTCGGCCTCCCAGAGTGCTGGGATTACAGGCGTGAGCCACCTGGCCCGGCCTCCTACCTGTCTTTTCCAGGAGAATTTTTTGCCTATAAATGTGACTTAGCGGATGATGGCATTTTAAAGAGTTCAGATTATTTTTGGAAAACTCTAAGAACAGTTAATAAAAGCTATATCCATCCACTTATGAACCACGAAAATACAGGGTTAGCTTTCCTACGCGTGGTTATCACAATGCTTACGGTTCCCTTTCCGATTCACCCATTGTAGACGCTCCGAGGGAACCGCACAGGGGCAAATAAGACGTGATGGTGTTCCTTATGATCTCACCTCTGTGGTTAAATAGATTTCCCAGCTAGAGCTGGAGCTGGATGCTTCATTAAACAAATGTCTCTTGAGGGCCTGAAATCCGGCAAACCCCGTACTACTCTGTGACTCGATTTCACCTCTTTGTCGGGCGGTAGCTCCGTCTCTGCTTTGAGTTGGTTTTTAAAAACTCCTAGCAGCGGCCGGGCCCGGTGGCTCACGCCTGTCATCCTAGCACTCTGGGAGGCCGAGGCGGGCGGATCACTCGAGGTCAGGAGTTGGAGGTTGCTGTGAGCGAGGCTGACGCCACGGCACGCTAGCCTGGGGAACAGAGTGAGACTCTGTCTCAAAAAAGAAAACAGGCCGGGCGCGGTGGCTCACGCCTGTAATCCTAGCTCTCTGGGAGGCCGAGGTGGGAGGATCGTTTGAGCTCAGGAGTTCGAGACCAGCCTGAGCAAGAGCAAGACCCCATCTCTACTATAAATAGAAAGAAATTAATTGGCCAACTAATATATATAGAAAAAATTAGCCTGGCATGGTGGCGCATGCCTATAGTCCCAGCTACTTGGGAGGCTGAGGCAGCAGGATTGCTTGAGCCCAGGAGTTTGAGGTTGCTGTGAGCTAGGCTGACGCCACGGCACTCACTCTAGCCTGGGCAATAAAGTGAGACTCT
>VSMD01121880.1:0-30591 GCA_008750895.1 Mirza zaza
CCCAGCTACTTGGGAGGCTGAGGCAGCAGGATTGCTTGAGCCCGGGAGTTTGAGGTTGCTGTGAGCTAGGCTGACACCACGGCACTCACTCTAGCCTGGGCAACAAAGTGAGACTCTGTCTCAAAAAAAAAAAAAAAGGGGCGAAAGGCATTTCTTACCTTGCCCAGGGTCACTCAGCAAGTTGCGATGGGGCTGGGATTTGAACCTAGGCCCTCATGCTACTTCCTGTTGCTCTGAGGAGCCATCCCATAGCTGCTCACAGTCCTGGCCTGGCCCAGGGGTCCCCAAGACGGTAAAGAGGAGGTAGGGAAGGGACCCATGGGATGCTTGGATGTGGTGCCACATGTGGCCTCCCCTCTGCTCCAGGACCTGTTTGCTGTGGATACCCAGACGGGCAGGGTGACCTCCCTCACAGCTGGTGAGCAGGGCTTCGGGGGTTGGGGTGAGGGCAGGGCTGGTGAGCGGGCAGCTTGGTCAGGAGTAGAGCTGGAGCTCCAGCATGTGGGGCAGTGGTGGCACTCTTAACCGCTCTGTACCACTGACTGTTCTGCAGCCTTTATTAACAGTCCCCCAAAGACCTTGCCCATGCAAGACTCTGACCCAGTCAACAGACAACCTCCCCCACTCCACTGCCCTTCGGCACAAACTCTGCTCCATGAGTCCTGGCCCAGCCTCAGCGTGGCTCCACCCCTGCTCCAAAAACTCACCAAACTCTCTTACCAAGACCTGCCAGAGTCCTCCTTTCCCCTCTCCAAACCTCGGGTGCCCTATTTCAGGCTGAGACAGCTCTGCTACCTCAGGGCCCAGGAAGCCCCAGGTGACGCACCCAAATTCCCTGTACTTAGGCCTGGTAATTCTGCTCCTGAAATGTCTTTTGAGTTTGCCACCTGCCCTGACTGTCTGTATTCCTCCACAGAGCCGCTGAAGTACAGTTCCAAAGCTCCTTCTCATTGTACAATTCCTGCTTAAGAGTCTTCTTGGACCCCAGTGTCCAGAATCAGCACACTCCCCCAGCCCCAATGAACTCCCTGGGCCCAGCTGCCATCCCTGCATACTATAGTCATAGAGGGGTAGGCAGATGTGCCTGGTGGTCTGGTATGTCCCCAGGTCTGGCAGTCCCAGGCCCAGTGTCTGCCAGATGACCAAGGGACTGAGCAGGATGCTCACCCTGCCATGTGCAGTTGGGTGTTTGTGAAAGATGCTTCTCAGGGTGGAAAGGGCACCTTTCCATAGAGCCTCCAGTCAGGGACTCTGCAGAGAGAAGGTGAGAAAGGTGGTAGCCCTTGCCAGGCACTTAGTGGCATTTGCCTTCTCCAGGGGGGTCAGGTGGAAGTTGGAAGCTGCTCACAATTGACCGGGACCTCATGGTGGCACAGTTTTCCACACCCAACCTACCCCCAAGCCTGGTGAGTATTGGTGGGTCCCAGGCCAGGAGGCAGGGGTTCTAGGCAGGCAGAGCTCCTGAGGTCAGGGAACTGGCCCCAGGGTCAGCTGACCCATGGCTGGTCAGCACGTAGAGGAGCCAAGACACAGGCCTGGCCCTGCATGGTCCACCAGGGTTTGGCAGTCACAGGGATGAACTGCTGGGCCTGAGTCTGCTTTGTCTAGAACAGGGTACCCGGGGAAGTGCCCACTCCTCTGGCATGACAGAACACAAGATGACAGCAGAGCCTAGAAACTGAGGGGGGTGGGGGGTGTTTATATAAGAGTGTCAGTACCTTGGTATATACCAGCTCACAACAGGAAGCCATGTTGTACCCTCTGGAGGTGGGTAGAGGGTCCAGCATAGTGAGAGCTGCCTACCTCCCACTCTGGGCAGGAGTAGAAGGGCAGGGAGGTAGTAAGGCCACCTATGACACATTCCTTCCCTTTGGCAGAAAGTTGGGTTCCTGCCTCCTGCAGGGAAGGAACAGTCGGTGTTGTGGGTGTCCCTGGAGGAGGCTGAGTCCATTCCCGACATCCACTGGAGCATCCGGGTGCTACAGCCACCCCAAGAGCAAGAGAATGTGCAGTATGGTGAGCTGGGCCAGGTGCAGTGCAGACACCTTCTTCAGCTTCCCCAGCATGCAACATCTATGGTGACCCCTTTCCTGCCTCCTGTCTTACACTGTGAAGCTTCCTGGGGTTACCTCTAAGAGGTTTTGTTTTTTTCCTCTTGGGGATGGTCATGGGAGTGGCATCCAGGTATCTTAGAGTATGTTCTGGGTACCAGAACTGGGCACCACAGAGCCAAATCATCTGTGGTAGAAGAACCTAGAATATAGGCCTTACACAAGGTCTCGGTGGCCACACCTCATCCAGAGTGCTGTCCCTGCAGAGAGTGGGGCTCCCTGACTAGGGCAGAAGGAGCATGAGCCCTCTAGGGTCCATGCGTCATGGTGTGAACTACCTTGGCCAGGTCTCTGCTTCAGAGGTGAGCCCCAGACCTACAGCTATAGATGGGGCCTTGGCCAGGGAAAGCCCTGGGCAGTAGCTCTGGCCCTGCTGACCACTGCTCTCTCCCTGCAGCTGGCCTTGACTTTGAAGCAATCCTCCTGCAGCCCAGCAACCCTCCAGATAAGACCCAGGTGCCCATGGTGGTCATGCCCCACGGTAGGCATCTGGCCTAAGTGCCCTTGCCCTCCCACCTTGCCTCCTAGCTGGCCCTTTGACCCTCTGTTCCCTGTCTGCAGGGGGGCCCCATTCATCCTTTGTCACTGCCTGGATGCTATTCCCAGCCATGCTTTGCAAGATGGGTTTTGCAGTATTACTAGGTGAGCAAGCAGGGACCTGTGGCTGTGAAGGCTATGGTGGATTGAGGGCATGGGCCTGGTTTGACAAGCACCATAGTTGCCACACTAGTCTCCAGGACTTTCTGTATCCCAGACCTAGTAAGTACTACCAGGAACTGCCCTGGCCCAGCCTCTGGTTCCATGGCGTGGTGATAAAGTGGGACTTCCATGGAAAGGGTGCTGTGATCATTGGACAACAGCCTCAAGTCTCTTGGCCCCTTCCCCTTGATAGTCTGTAGTGCATCTGGTCCCAGAGCCCACTTCACAGACATGTGAAAAGGTGTCCAGGGGGCTGGGAATGTTGCCTGACTACCCTGTCTGGTTTCTCTCTGGCCTCTAGTGAACTATCGTGGCTCCACAGGCTTTGGCCAGGACAGCATCCTCTCCCTCCCAGGCAATGTGGGCCACCAGGATGTGAAGGATGTCCAGGTAGCATGGGGCTAGGGCTTTCCGACAAGCTGAAGGATGGGCTGTCGGGTGTGGCTCCACTTAGTTGGGCAGGCAGCCGGCTGCAGCATGATCTGCCCCACCCTGTAGTTTGCAGTGCAGCAGGTGCTGCAGGATGAGCACTTTGATGCAAGCCGTGTGGCCCTTATGGGCGGTTCCCATGGTGGCTTCCTCTCCTGCCACCTGATTGGTCAGTACCCAGAGACCTACAGTGCCTGTGTGGCCCGGAACCCCGTCATCAACATCGCCTCCATGATGGGCTCCACTGACATCCCTGACTGGTGGGTGTGTGCCGCAGGTCCTTGCTCTTCTCCCCTCCCCTCCATATTCCCATGCAGACCCTGGAGGCCCCAGAATTCCTGGGGCTACATCAGCTTGGTCTCTCACAGGTGTGTGGTGGAGGCTGGCTTCCCTTACAGCAGTGACTGCCTGCCAGACTGCATTGTGTGGGCTGAGATGCTGAAGAAATCTCCCATCCAGTATATCCCTCAGGTATGTGGCCTTCCTCCTTGTCCGGTGTGCTGCCCATCCTTCCAGAACCCAGGGCCCAGATCACCATGGCTCCTCGCCCCTCCCCACATACCCAGGTGAAGACACCGCTGTTACTGATGCTAGGCCAAGAGGACCGGCGCGTGCCCTTCCGGCAGGGCATGGAGTATTACCGTGCCCTCAAGGCCCGGAATGTGCCCGTTCGGTGAGTGCAGCACAGGCTGAGCGGACAGCCTTGGCAGCTGGTGGGCAGGTGAGCATGGGAGGCATCTCCAACCTTAAACCCTGCTGCCCAATCTCTACAGGCTCCTGCTCTATCCCAAAAGCTCCCACGCATTATCAGAGGTGGAGGTGGAGTCAGACAGCTTCATGAATGCTGTACTCTGGATATGCACGCACTTGGGCTGCTGAAGCCCTGCCATTCTGCATGAGCTGGCCAGTCCGTGCCACATTCCCTGTTGGGGAGCTCCAGGGTCTGGCAGAGCAGTGACAGGCTTTCTGGGCTCTGGACTCCATGGATGGGTGGGCGGAGGAATGGGGGCTATGTAGTTATAATAAATTAGGACACAGAGCCTGGTTCCTGCTGGTACTTTGTACCAAGCCATCCCCAACCCTAGCCCCCACCCTGTGGTTCAGAGACCCTAGGTTTTGGGTTTGGTAGCCACAAGGGCTTCATCTGGTGTGAGAGCAGAGGGGCAGTGGGAGGCTCAGCCTCTGCCTGTCCTGGCTGACTGGGACTCCACACCAGGTTAGCTCTCTCTGTTGCACCTCCTTCTATCTGCCCTGCATCGCCCTGCTCTTCCTAAAACTGTATCTGGGAGACTAGTGAGGCCCTGCCCATCCACAGCACCCACAGGCAAAGGTAGTTCCAGGCTCAGACCACCTAGCCCATGGTGTGCTGGACTCAAGCCACCCAGTCCCTAGTAAAGTGTCACCAATTCATTCCCTGGAAGCAGAGGCTAAGAAGCACTCTGCACAGGCATAAAGAGGAAAAGGTGGCTTTATGTCTGACAGGAAGTTTCATCCTCTCCCAAAGCACATGGGGTTAGGGCCGGGCCTAGCCCAGCCGCATGACTTTGTGAATCCAGTCCACGAACACAGAGACACGCATGAAGACGGCTGGCCAGCGGGGCCTTGCACACACTCGGTTGGGGATTATAATTCCCTCCAGGACCCAGCAGTCATGGGTAAAGCAGGCAAGTGGGCCCCCGTAGTCACCCTGGCAGGTTGGAGAACCACATGATGAGGGCCATGGCAGTGACTGGCCCCCTTCGTGGTGAAGTAGTATACTTCCAGGCCCCTATACCCTCTCTGGGCTGGCCCAGGGACCCTGCCACTGACCTCACAGGCCCCCACGGGGGCCAACAGTCCCTTAGTGCACATTTCACTCTCCCGTACGCGTCCTCGGTGTTTGATGTTACACTCCTGGTTGGAGATGACATTCAGCAAGGCTACATTTAGGACTGTGCCATCACCTGTACCTACAGTAAGGGGAATGGGGAGAAGGAGAAGGCCCTGCAGCAGGATCCAGAACTGGACTTCCAGGCCTGGAGCAGTCCGTGCCTGTGCACTGTGCTCTTACCTTTGCTCTCACCCCAGCCTGCGATCTCACACTTGGTCCCTGGAGGCACCACATACCGCTCAGGGGGCAGGCAGATCAGGGCCACACGCTGGTTCAGGGTCACAGATCTTTAGCAGGAATGGGGGTACTCAGGAGCTGAGACCACAAGGCCCAGCCCCATCTCACACCCTCTCAACTTGTTCATGTACCTCTCTAGCTTGAGCAGGACAAGCTGGGAACCTGAGGGCCCACACACCATCTTGGCTACTGGGACCTGCTGCAGGCCTGGCTCCTCAGGCTGTGGGTCCTGGAACAGGGTGCCCAACCACACCTCATAGCCCGTGAGAGGCATATGGCTGGGAGAGAAGCTCTGCTAGATCATTCGTAATGCATGCTGCCCCAAGGTTCACTTGTTGGCTTGCCTTGGGAAGGTGGCTGGAGGAAGGATGAAGGCAAGGGGGTAGGACTGGGTGCCCAAACCCAAGGGAGGCTCACCAGGAAGAGAAGCATTGCCGGGCAGTCAGTACCCACTGCTCCTTCACTAGGGACCCCCCGCAGAAATGCTGGCCCTGCCTAGAGGAGTGGGGAACAGCGAGTACTGAGACATGGCTGGACCTGCCATCTGGCTAGGACCTCTGGGGTCAAGAACAGGTTCCCACTCCCCACTGGCACATCTACAGAGGACACAGCCTTAGTTTCTTTCGTGGGGAGATGCAGTTATGCCTCACCGGTTGCGCAAGCTGACTGTCCAGGGTGAGTTGCCTGGCTGGCCCCCCACCACACGCAGCTTGGATCGACGCTGGTCCAGCTGACCTACCCTCTTGCCACACTTCTCGAACAGCACCTGGTCTGGGGGATGAGGCGTGCTGGATAAACCTCGACTGAGCAGAGATGGGGGACAAAAGGGCCCCAACCCACGACAGGCCCAAGTCCAAACCTGGGGGGTGTAGGATGGATGGTGGATGGTCATCATCTGAAAGACCAAGTTCACTAGGGTTAAGGGGGTCAGCCTTTGCTGGTGGGGGCTG
The DNA here is from genome assembly GCA_008750895.1 of Mirza zaza. NCBI lineage: Eukaryota > Metazoa > Chordata > Mammalia > Primates > Cheirogaleidae > Mirza > Mirza zaza. The sequence goes on from VSMD01121880.1 coordinate 6,297, forward strand.
AGGCAAGGTCATAAGAGAGTGTCACCAGCGCTTACTGCAACGTTGCAGGGCACAGTAGTCAAATGGAGTCCCTGGGTCCATAGTGTAGCACCAGGGCCCGTGGCTATCCCTGTCTGGGTTCCGGCAGAAGTTCTCCTCCAGCTGGGAGTGTGGGGCCAAGGTGCGTGTGAACCTAGACGGGAGGGGAGCAAAATCATAGCAGTGAACTCAGACCCTTGCCAGGCTCTGTCCAAAGCTTGCCACCCAAACGGTAAGGCCCAACGTGGGGCCAGGCGCGCTCACTGACTCACTGAGGCCTGTGCGGCGTCTGTGCCGACCAGTGCTGACACTGGACACCCTTGCGGGTCTTGCTGACCGTGCCTCGGTACTGCTCCCCTGCACCGTGGTAGCAGTCTGCGGCAGGTAGGGGCGGCCATCAGCCCCAATCCTCGTCCCAGCCCTCGGGTTTCGCGCCTCCAGCCCCGGCTCTGGCTCTGTGGCTGCCCTGCCGGGCCCTCACCCTCAGTCCGCACGTCGTCTGGGCAACGCCGGATCTGGTAGCAGAAGGCCATGCGCATGCCGGGCCGAGATGTGAAGCACCAGGGCGCCTCGGAGCCGTCGGGGTTCCGGCAGAAGTTCTCTCGAAGGTCCCTAAGCAGGAGCCCTATTCAGCCCTGGCAGGGTCCCACCTAGCCAGCCAGCCAGCCCCAGCTCCGCCCCAGGCCCTACCTTCAATTCACGCCCTGGGACTACCCTCCTTCGTCCGCCCCGCAGGAGTACATCCCTAATGCCCTAGTGCCACCTTACTTGCACGCGTATTTCTCAGGTGCAAACCGGTGCTGATGCGGGCTCTGCGCATCCCAACGCTGGCAAGGTACGCCTGCGGCGGTGGTATTGGCTGTGCCCCGGTAGCCCTCACCCTTTCCGCGGAAGCAGTTGAGAGTCGTGGCCTCGTGGCGGGGCTGTGCCTCGGACCCTTGGATGGACCAGGCAGGTTGAACCCTGAGCTGGAGCTAAGATCCAGCTAGAGTTGAGACCAGACCTGCCTTTCGTTAGTCTACGGTTCTCCGCGGGATTTGCTCTCAGCCCACCGCCTGGTCACACCCAGCTCCTCTTTCCTCCCCAGCCACGCCAACCAAGCCTCCCACATTTCCCAGGCCCTGTCCCCGAGGCCCACCGCAGCGGGGGAGGTCGCAGAACTCCCGCTCGATCTGCGGGTCCATGGTATAGCACCAGGGCCGCTCGGAGCCGTCAGGATTCCGGCAATAGTTGTCGTCTAGACCTTGGTCGAGAAACCTGGGGGTAATAATTGGGCGTGAACAAGCCTCTGGAAGTCAGGCTTATCTGGCCCCGCCTAATTGCTTTATATAGAGCCCCGCCCCTGGAGTCCTGGATCCTCCTTAGCCTGGTCTCTTGGGCGCTGATCCCGCCCACGCGTACTTGCCAGGCTGGAAGGGGTGCTGGTGAGGACGCTGCAGGTCCCAGCGCTGGCATTCCCGTCCGGACTCGGTGCGGTCCACGGCACCACGGTAATCCTCTCCATTGCACCAAATACAAGTGGCTAGAGACACAGGGCCAGTGCGTTCTGGATGAGCGTGGGCCAGTCCTTGCCTCCCTGAGCTTGAGCCTGCCGCCACTTACCCTCCTGGCAGGACTTGATGCCGCAGCTCTGGAAACGCACTGCAGGGTCTGTCGTGTAGCACCAGGGACCTCCCGGGTCCCCATCGGGGTTGCGGCAGAAGTTCTCTTCCAGGCCATTCCTGAGTGTGGGTGTGTACCTGGGGATGGAGAACGTCACTATAGTCCTTGCTGGGGGAAGGCTCCAGGCAGGGAAGAGGGAAGGTGTCTGTCTCACTTGTGGTCATTGGGGAACTTGTGGCTCCAGCCCTGGCAGGGCAGGCCACTTGCGGTCATGGCTATGGTGCCCCGGTACCGGACTCCATTGTCCATTATACAGGTCCGTATGTAGTCTGAGGGCAAGAGACAGAAAATCATCACAGGCTGAGGCCCTAGGTCCCTTTTCCCCCTATTCCCCTCTCCACAGCCACTTGCCTTTCTTTTGGAAGAGGTCACAGCGCCCAGAACGCTGCAGCCGTGTGTGGGGAGAGTTCTGGGTCCATGGCAGCAGCTGGCAACCATGGCTGCTCACATTGTAGTGGAAAGCCCTAGGGAGGAGAAGGCACAGGGTAACCTGGCAGCCCAGGTGCCCCCACCCCTAGTCTTATCTAAGTCAGTCAGGCACTCACCGGCAGTCCAGTAAGGGCCCACAGCGACCAGCACACTCCTCAGCATCTGCCACATCCTCCTGCCAAGGCCCGGGCACCACTGCATGTAGCAGGTGCTGTAGTTCTGTGCCCCGGAGAACCTGGAAGTCATTCAATGGCGAGCGCTGCCCTGCAGGGTGGGCATGAGTAGGCACAGAGCATACATGTTGATACATGTATATTCGCCTGTCCACACTTTGTTAATTTAGGGGATCAAAGCTACATGGCCTCTAGGGTGGGCCCTGTGTGCATTTGCAAGGGCCACCCTGCCCTTCTGCATAGTTACTTGTAAATAAAATGTCCTGGGGGAAGCAGGCCCAGACATTGGTGGTTATCACCAATGCTTCCATTCAGCGGACCAAGCACAGGACTCAGGCCTAACACATATACTCCGTGAGAGCAGTGGGTGATGGTGCTTGCCCTGTGGAGCTTGCCCCATCTAATCTCTCACATGAGAACGCTATGGCTCAGAGCAATCATACTACCCAGGCAGGGACCTAGCCTAGGCTTTCTGACTCCAGGTCTGGGCTCTCACATGTGCAAAGGCATATGCTAGGTTAGAGGGATAAATCAGGCTCAGGAGGAGTCACTGCCTGCTTGTGTGTGTGCACATCTGTGTGGTTCCAACACTACCTCCAATGCTACAGCAGACCTGATAACGGAGGCCTAAGGGGGCAATGTGTATAAGTGTTCCCAGGGCTTCCCGGCTCTGCCCAAGAGGCCAAGGTCACTGCTCCATGCCTGCTAGGAAAGTGAGTTCTCCCTTTTGCTTCCATCCTAGAATAGTAGGATGGGGCTAACCTCCTCCTGAAGGCAGATGGGGATCAGGGTGGGGGGCACTCACCAGGGACCCCTGAGCACTTCGTCAGAAGCAGCAGGAGTGGGAGCCACTCCATTTTCCTAGCTGGAGGTTGCACTGTGACCCACCACAGCCCCATCCAGGAAGTTGTGAAACCTGTCCCTACGTGATTGGGTGGCTCTGGCTCCACACCTCCACTCCAGGCCTGCTGGGGCCTGACCTGAGAGACCCCGTGGCAGGAGCTGGGTGGAGCCAGGCCTCAGGTCCCGTGGATCAGTTGCAAGGGCCCTCACCCTGGTACAACTAGACCCCTGAGAGGCCTCCCAACAAAGTGGGCAGGTGTTGGGAAGGTTTGGTGGGGACACTTGAGATGCCCTGGATGGGGATGAAGCCCCCTGCAGCCTAGTCTGCTCAAGGGCATTGTGAAAGTGGGAGCTGCCAGACAGAGCCTGGGTTCCAGCCCCCCGGGTAGTGACATTACACTTTTTAGAGCCTCAGTTTTCCTCTAAAGTGGGGGACATTATCTGCCCCAGCTCCAACACTGTCTCCTCTCTTTTGCTGCTTTATCAGCCCCAGTTGTAGGCAGATCAGCCCACGCCCTGGCAGGAGAGCCCAGGGAGGCCCACTTCCCTGCCAGAAGTGTCATCTCATGGAAGGTGAGCAAGGCTGTTTATTGGACCTAAATAGAAGTGGGGGTGACTGACATGTAGCAGGGACCCTGGCAGAAGTGGTCTTTCAGACGTCCTAGAGGACATCTGGGCTGGCTCTCCAAGTATGGGTAGGCGTTAAGACAGCCTAAGGATCCCGGTTAGGAAGTCGCGTTCCGCGAGGCTGGGCTAAGAGCGTCCGTAGGCAGGCAGAGGTCGGAGGCTGTCGGGCCTCCCAGGGAAGCTGATGCCGGGAACAACACTGCGGGAGGTCGTGGAGATCTGCTAGCAGAGGCTGGGCGCGGGCTGGTGCGCGTGCGCGGCTGGAGGCACAGCAAGCGAGCGGGCGCTCGATTTGGCCCTGGACGGACGCCGTAGCCGAGAGGCTGGGCGGATGTTGTGAGCCGGGTCGCGGCGGCCGAGGCTGGGGGTGAGTGAGGGGCGGCCGGGCTCTGAGTAGGGCGGGTCCCCGCGGCTTCCCTCGCGACCCCGGCCGGTCCAGTGCGAAGGCGCCTGCCGCGCGGGGATCGCGGCCTGTTGTGCGAGACTGCGAGAGGGAGCTGGCCTGGCAGGTCCTCTGGAGCTTGGGGCCAGACGCGGGCGACTTGGGGGAGCCATGGGCTGCCCTCGCCGTCCTTGGGCTCCGAGACGACCGAGTCGGTTCGGTTCCGAGCCCAGATCACTCGGAGGGGATGGACAGAATTGCCGTGGCAGGGAGCCCCCTGGCAGGGGCAGGGTCCGCCTCTTCCCCGGGTCCTCAGCACCTGACACCTGGAGTCGGTGTTTGAAAGGTTTGCTGATCAAATGAATGACCACGTTTGACAGTCCTGCAACTGCTCTGGTGTGAGGGGGGCACCGACCATGGACGCCCACTGAGGGCCCGTGGTGGGCGGCAGGGCAGGAGAATCACCTTCCGGAGGGACAGATGGTTAGTGGCGGGAGTAGAGGGCCTGTTTGGGGTGAGATAAGAGACTGGGCTGCAGAAAAGGGAGTGCCGGCTAAGGCAGTGCTGGAGAGCCAAGCTCTAGCCGGGCGCTAATGAACTTTCTGCAGTGGGTGGATGTGTTCTACATCCATGCTGTCCAGTAGAGTACTATTAGCCACTTGTGGTCATTGAACTTAATGGAACTGAGAAATCGGACTGTTAATTTTTAAAACTTTTTAATTAATTCAAATTTAAATAACCTCATGTGGATGGATAGTGGCTACCGTGTTGGACAGCACAACTATAGATCACTGAGGCCAGCACCGGGAACTTAGAGTGGGTTCTGGAGCAGCTTATATGTGAAGGATAGGCAGCAGTAAGAAGACCAGTGGAGTTTGTGATGAGGGCTGGGCATGGTGGGTGCTTGGATAGGGTGGGAGGCTAGTGTGTGTGTGTGAACATAAAAACTAGCAGGACCTCGGACAAGAGAAGGGAGGAACCTGGGGCTGAAGAAAGAAGTCCCAGTCTCGGGAGACTAAGTGGGACTTGTAGCTGGAGATGGCCAGACCAGTAGTGGTCTACACTTGGGGGGATGTGCTGTAGGGTACTTGCTTCAGTGTATGAGCTGGACCCAGTATGGCTTACTAAAGAGACGGATATCAGGGCTCTGCCCCTGGGCCATATCACCTTAAACATTTTGGTTTGATTTCCCCAGAGCTGAGACATTTAGTTAGGGTTTCGAAAACATATATCTGTTACCCACTCTCTGCCAAGCTCTGTGCTGGGCACTGGGACACAGTGGGGAACAAGAAGTAGTTCCTGTCTCATGGGCCTAGATCTCACCTACTCTCCATGTGTAGGAAGCTGGGAGCCCCTGCTTTCCTGCCCTGGGTTGTGAACGTGCATGCCCCTGGCCTCACCTGCTCCCAAGCCTTGCTGCCATTGCAGGATGAGGTGAGGTATGAGGGCCCTTGGTTGGCCTTGAGTAGACAGGCTCTGCATCTGGCTCAGCCTCCAGGACCACTGGCTGCCCATGAGAGATGAAGGATGGCGTCCAAGGGGGCTGGCATGTCTTTCTCCCGCAAGAGCTATAGGCTGACTTCAGATGCTGAGAAATCCAGGGTCACAGGTAAGGGCTGGCAGGGCAGGGAGGAGGCTTCTTTTGTTGGGAGAAGGAGAAGGAGAAGGAAGGGACAAAGGCAGCAAAGTCCTAGGTGCAGTGAGCCTCAGGCCTTGCTGCACCTCTTGTTCCTGTGAGCCAGCTCATCTCCAGCACCTGTGGAGTGATGCAGCCAATGTGGCTGTTCTTCTGAACCCTATGCCTGGCCTAGAACTAGGGGCCAGCAGGGGCCAGGAGCAGCACTGATGTGACCCTTTACCCCCTTCTGACCTGTGCCTTAGGCATTGTGCACGAGAAGCTGCTGAATGACTACTTGCACCGCATCTTTTCCTCTTCTGACCATGCATCCCCTGCCGCCACCAGCAGGTATGGCTGGGTGGGTAGCCCCTCCTCACTCTGCTGAGCCAAACCAGAGATCCAAGGCTGCAGTTGTAAGGAAGGGGAGCCTGGGCTCTGGGCAGACTGGCCTGGGTTCTGCTCTTACTCTGATCCTGGCTGTGAGACCTCTGGCCAGAGTTTGCTTTCTGGACTCCACTTCTTTCTCTCTTCAGTGCTAGTTCCTCTGAGAGTGTTGTGGACAGCAGGGAGCAGGTGCACATTCAGTGCCCAGCACAGCACCTGGCACCTGCTCCACACTCAGCATCTGGCCCCACATGTACCTGCCCAAACCTCAGTCCCACCCTGGCCCCCTGTAGCCTCTGCTTGACCTTGTAAAGAACAAATCCCACCAGGCCCTTTTCCTTGTTAGTTTAATACATTTACGTTTAGTCCATACAAAAGTTACAAGTACATTTTAGCAGAAACTTAGAAAGAGAAGAAGGAAAAACATCTGTCATGTCATTATTCTAATGTGACCATTTGAATGTAATTCTTTTCTGTTTTCTTTATCTCATGATGTATGTAGTTCAGATTATGCTGTATAGAAAACTTTTAAAAAGTTTGTCATCTTCAGTTCTTTACTTTAAAAAGTTTTTATTGAGCTATAATTGACATGCAATAAACTGCCTGTATTTAAAGTGTACAATTTGATAAGTTTTAACATACATATGACCTGTGAAACCATCACTATCATCAGGGTAATGAACATATCCCTCACTTCCAAAAGTTTATAGAAGTTTGGATCCTATTTTATCATTAGATGTTATCCCATGAGTATCTTTCCACATTATGAATTGATTTTAGTGGGCATCTTTAGGGCCGGCGTCAGCAGCGGGTGGTCTGCTGTGCTGCTGTGCCCATAGCACTGCCCAAGTTTGGAGGGACTTTCGCTTTTGTAAACAATGCTGTGAGGATGCCCAGGGTTGGCATCAAATGGCTAGAGTGTTTGAGCTGCAATCACCTTTAAGACTGTTGCCAGATTACTTCTTCAAAGGATCACAGAGGTTCTCCCTACAGTGAGGCATGGTTGTCCTGTCTCTCGCCCCTCACCAGCCTCAGTTCTTCTGCCCTTCACAGTCTCTGTGCTTTGGATAGGCCAAAAGGGCAGCACCATTGCCTATTCTCTTTAAGTGACTGTGATGGTCAGAAAGTTTCTACTTGCACAGGGCTACTGCTGCCCTGACCCCATTCCCAGTCCTGGCCTGTTCCAGGGCCATCTGATCCCTTCCTCATGTGATACCGGAGATGGTCCTGCTGTTGCTGGTGCTGTGGCCGCCAAGAAGGGAGAGCAGGTGATGAGGCCGTCAGTCAGTGGTTATGGGGATGCAGGGCCCTGGACTAGGACCTAGAAAGTCCAAAAAGGGCAGGCAAGTGCTGGGGTTGGCCAAATGGGCAGTGCTGGCAGACACTTAGCAGAGGCTCTGTCAGGCCAGCTGCCCACAGCCATGTGTAGCCTTCCCCTGGGGTCAGGCACAAGACTTGCTCTTGGGAGCAAGCATAAGACTAGCCCTCCTAAGCACATGTCTGCAAGAACTGTGCCTGAGGAAGCCTCCTTTCTCCCTGAACCCATTGGAGTGTTCCAAGATGGGGTTGGCATTAGCCTTCCATGCTGCTGCTGGGTACCCCACTGCATAGCCTGGCCGTGGTCTGAGGCTCAGCAGGGGTAGGGAGGGGCGTTTGTGCATCTCTCCATCCTGCAGCTGAGGGCCAGTAGTGGCTTGTGGCTGGGGAACTTGTGGTCCCTAAGCCTGGGTTGTAGCAACTTTGTCAGAGTTGGTGCTTTGGCCCATCTATGCCCCCTTCCAGATCCTACTGTCTGGGCAGTGAGTAGGGATTAATCCCAGTAGGAACTGGGATTAAAGGTAGAAGAGCAGATGCTGGTAGTCTGTGGCCTGGATCCCAGTGGGCATTAGGCCTCTGTTCTGCCTGAGTCCTGCTGGTTACCACCACCCCACTCCCTGTTATTCTTAGCAGCCAAGCTCAGGAGCTGGCCAGCCTTAGACAGTGCCCTTTCTCCTCTGGGCATGTGTGTTGAGAGAATGAGGGGGCCATCCAGGCAGATTTTCTGAGCCCCTTGGCTAGGGCAGGTGGCAGGTAGGTGGGCCATGTTCTCTGCTTGCTATTTATGGACAAGTAGGTACAGTTCAGAGCCAGCCAGCAGCTCAGAGGGCCGAGCCCTTCCTACTGTCAGGACATGTCTGATTCAACACAGTCTCCCCTGGCTGGGTTCCCCAAAGGAACCACAGGCTTATGGCCAAGGGCTGGCCTAGGCAGCCTTGGTAATGACCATGTTGGGGACCAGCATTTCTCCCAGGCTTCTCCCAGACATACTCAACACAGTGACCTTCGAGAATGGGCAGGTTATGGGCTATGTATGTGTTCTTTCTTGGAACCTTCACAGCATCTCTGACATACAGCTATTTTTTCCTTTTCACAGATGAGGGTTAACGCTTAGAGAGGGCTGTTAGTTTTTAACAGTCCTGAGAGGTACCAAATTGGACTAGTTATAATTTTTAGTTTAGTAGATAATCCAGCCTTCTGACCCCCAGTATGCCAGAGTATAGGACCAGGCACCACACTTTTTCTGGAGTCTAGGCAGCTGTTCTCTGAAGCTCAGGGGAAAGGGAGGGAGAGGGGTTTAGTGTCATCTGGCTGATTTCAAGGACTTGTGGGCCCCTGGCAGCCTCTCGCTTTCCCCAGGAAACCCCTGAACTTCCAGAACCTGCCAGAGCATCTGGACCAGCTGCTACAGGTGGACAATGAGGATGAGGAAATCCAGGGTATGTGGCAGTCTCTGGAGTGGAGTCAGGGGTGCAGAGCTGGCACCTGGAGGGCCTGGAGGCTTCCCTGGTGAGCTCAGTACACCCTGTGCATTCTCCCAGACCCTTGCCTGCCTCACCCCCACCTCTCCCCTTTTCAGGACAGGTTGAAGGGCGGCTTGGCCCATCCACCGTGGTCCTGGACCACACAGGTGGCTTTGAGGGGCTTCTCCTGGTGGATGATGACCTGCTGGGGGTGAGTGAGGGCGAGATAGGGGCCCTAGGCCCAGTCTCTTCTCCTGTCTTTCATCGTGATAGAGCAGTCATAAACTCATGCTGACATGGCCCTAGACCATTGTGTCCTCAGTCCTCAAACTCTCCTGACATAGCCCCAAAATGCTTTTGATGTAACCCCAGCCCCAAGCCCTTTCCAACACAGCCCTGAGCCCTTCCCAGCATATCCTGGCCCAGAATCCCTCCAGACACAGGCCTCACCCCTCCCACCCTCTCCAGGCATGGTGCAGGTTGGCCATGATAGGCAGGTTCTGCCAGGGCTAGCTCAGTTGGGGATGGGGTCTTTCTCCCTTGGGGAGGCTCTGTGTTTGCCTGGGAGGAAGTCACCACCCCACTTCTCCACCCAGGTGATTGGACACAGCAACTTTGGCACTATCCGCTCTACAACATGTGTGTACAAAGGTGAGATCATACTCCACTGTGGCCCAGGGAGCTGGGAGGATGTTGGAGGGCCTAGACCTGGAGGCAAGGGGTAGTCTTTGTCCACCTGCTGGGCCTCACTCAGCTCTCTCCAGGGAAATGGGTCTACGAGGTGCTCATCTCCTCCCAGGGGCTCATGCAGATCGGCTGGTGCACCATCAACTGCCGCTTCAATCAGGAGGTATGTGTGGGGCCAGGGGGCCCTCCCAGAGAGACCTTCTTCTGCCACAGGCCTCATCAAGGCTCTGGAAACCCCTCAGACCTGCTCAGGACCCTCACCTGGACTGTCCTCTGGAGAAGGAATGGGTCCCAGCCCATCCCAGGGCACCATCCCTGCCCTGAGAACACCCCTCACTCAGAGTGACAGTCCCCTTCTCTAGAGCCACGTGGGTCCAAGGCTGGTGATTGGTGGGCTCTGGCCCTGCCCCCACCTATCTCACCCCAGGCCTCACAGGCAATTCCTCCCTAGGAGGGGGTTGGAGATACACACAACTCCTATGCCTACGATGGCAACCGGGTACGCAAGTGGAATGTGACCACAACGAATTATGGCAAGGTGAGAGCCAAGCCCCCTGTGGGTCACCTGCCCCAGACCAGCCCCACAGCTTATCTGAAGCCCTTGGGCAGCCATAAGAGACTGTAGGGCACCGGAGAAGGGACAGGGACTCAGGTCCTCTGTACTTGTGGCCAGTCCTCCCGGGTGGTCGTGGAAAAGCAGTTGGGGGTGCAGGGTGAGCAGGCTGCTGTGCTTCTGTATATCTGCAAGATCTCCTCTTGTGGCAGGCATGGGCAGCGGGGGACATTGTGAGCTGCCTGATCGACCTGGATGATGGTACCCTGTCCTTCTGCCTGTGAGTCTCCCACTTCTATCTGTAGGCCTGGCCTCTGGGGCCTCCTGGGACTGCCTCCAGTTTCCTGGTCCCTGTAATGGGTTTGGTAGCCTGAGCATGGGCAGCCACATCCTTCTTAGTACTGGCTCACAGACCCACCTTTCTCCTCCAGGAATGGTGTGTCCCTGGGCACCGCCTTTGAGAACCTCTCCAGGGGCCTGGGCATGGCCTACTTCCCAGCCATCAGCCTCTCTTTCAAGGAGTCTGTGGCCTTCAACTTTGGGAGCCGTCCTCTGCGATATCATTTTGGGAAGATGGCTGTGGGCTGCTTAGAAGTTCTTGGGGAAGCTGGGATGCAGGGCTTCCTGCCTCAGGAGCTCTGTGGGCTGGTGGCAGGCCCTAACTACCATAAGAAGTGAGTAGGGTGCAGCTTAGGGTGCCGAAGACAACAATCCTTGCAGCAGCTTTATTAGATGGGTACTGTTACTGTCCCTGTTGGACAGGTGAAGAATGTGAATGGCAGGAGAAGTTTTGCCCCATGGGAGTCAGTGGGAGAGTTGTAATGCACACCAGCCCTGCCCTGGGTCCCAGGCCCCTCCTCAGGGGTGGCAGCGGGGAGGGAGTGGGTGCATCTGACCCACAGATCAGGTGTTGCTGGCTTAACTCTTGCGGCACCTACCCAGTGGCGGGCTACCGGCCCCTGCAGGACCCACCGTGTGCCGACCTGGTGCGGGCACAGAGGTTGCTGGGCTGCTTCCAGGCGGTGCTGAGTGTGGAGCTGGACCCTGTGGTGAGCTGGTGTCTGCGCTGGGCGAGCTGGGGGCCTGCCCCAGCCCTCTGCCCCTCACAGCCCTCCTTCCTCCGGCCCCACAGGAAGGGCGGCTGCTGGACAAGGAGGGCTCCGAGTGGCAACTGCAGGGGCAGCCCACCGTCCTCCTCGCATTGGCCCACATCTTCCATCGCTTCGCACCGCTCCTGGTGAGGGGCCGCTGGGAGGGGGAGAGGCAGGCTGTGCTACACGCCCATGCCGTGAGCAGCGGCACTGAGGTGCATGAGGCCCAGCAACATCCCCTGGCAGGGGCACCCTGTGACTAGAGCCCTCCAACCTCAAGGACAGCACCCGGGCCAAGCACGGTGGCTCACGCCTGTAATCCTAGCACTCTGGGAGGCCAAGGCGGGTGGATTGCTCGCAGTTAGGAGTTTGAAACCAGCCTGAGCAAGAGTGAGACCCCGTCTCTAAATAGAAAGAAATTAATTGGTCAACTGATATATATAGAAAAAATTAGCCGGCCATGGTGGCGCATGCCTGTAGTCCCAGATACTCGGGAGGCTGAGGCAGTAGGATTGCTTGAGCCCAGGAGTTTGAGGTTGCTGTGAGCTACGCTGAAGCCATGGCACTCACTCTAGCTTGGGCAACAAAGCGAGACTCTGTCTCAAAAAAAAAAAGAAAAAAAGGACAGCACCCGGGGAGGAGGGGACACTTCTAGCTGAGGGCATTAGGGGATGTCCTAGAAAGAAAATTGAAGCCAGGCCAGAGAAACTGTGTGTGCAAAGCCCTAGAGGGTTGTTGGGCAGTGGCCCTTTTTGTCCCTCAGTCAGACTCCAGAAGGACCCATCTGTGTGTTTGGGTTGCTTGAGGGGCTCAAGACTATGACTGAGGCCAGAGTCTTCAGCATGGCTTTAGCCATGTGCCAGGGCAGGGATGCCTTGACCAGAGCAAAAGGCCACTACCTCACAGCATCTGTCCTTGGTACAGCGCAGGGTGTACCTTGTGGAAGCCGTGCTCATGAGCTTCCTGCTGGGCGTCATGGAGAAGGGCACATCAGCACAGACACAGTCCGTGGTGCACCAGGTCCTGGATCTCTTGTGGCTCTTCATGGAGGTGAGGCTCATTACCTCAGACCTCAGGCTGGGCTGTCAGGCTCCACTGGAGTGGGGGAGATGCAGGAGGGTCTTGGAAAATGCCCCTAAAATGGCTGCCCTGGCCTCTCTCCCCCAGGACTACGAGGTACAGGATTGCCTCAAGCAGCTGATGATGTCTCTGCTGCGGCTGTACCGGTTCTCGCCCATTGTCCCAGACCTGGGCCTGCAGGTGGGAGCACCTGCCCCTGGCCCCTGCCCCCAGGCCCCGGCCCCGTGTGCCCACTATGCACTGAGCACTCCCTCTCCACAGATCCACTACCTGCGGCTCACTATTGCCATCCTGAGGCACGAGAAGTCCCGCAAGTTTCTGCTTAGCAACGTCCTGTATCCTCCCCTTGCTGCCAGGCAGGCCAGAGATGTGGTGCCCTCTGGGGTCAGCAGAGGCCAGGGAGGGCAGTGTCCATCTGGCCAGCGGTTCCCAGGGAGGCTCAGAACCACCCAGCCTGTGGCACTTTCTCTACAGAGCAGGGAGGGTGGTGCAAAGGACTCAGGGTGGCCAGCCGCCTGGCCAGGGCTTTCCAAATGGTTGCAGACTCGGGCTACAGGGAGGGGTGCAAAGGCCACCACGGCCTGCCCTCTTCAGCCAAGGCCTGCACTCTTCTCTGGTTCCACAGTGAGGATTCCTGCAAGATCTTTAAGGAGGCAGCTTTGCCCAGAGTGTTAAGAACTGCACAAGTAGGAGAGAGAGCCCAGCTTTGGGCTCTGGGCTGGGAAGCTTGAGCTCATAGCCATCTTCTCGGTCTGGGGTCTTCCAACCTCCAGGAGGCAGAAACAAAGCCAAGAAACACAGGGGCCAGAATTGGAGCCTGGGAAGAGGCCACCAGGCCCTCTCTCCAGTCTGTCCTACAGTCGCTATTCCTGTGACAAACCTTTGTCCTGCACCTGCGGGTATTGGACTTGGTAGGCTTGACAGCCGTAGCTCTTTCTCCAGGTTCACACTCTGGGGAGGCAGATGCATAGTGGCAGTGGCACCCTTGGTGGTGGGCGAGCTGTGGTGGGCACAGCTGGGGGTGGGCTTCCCAGGGAGAACTTAGGAGAGTGTACAGGGTGCCCTTTCATGAGCAGAGCCCTGCCTTGACAACCACCAGCTTCGATGTGCTTCGGTCTGTTGTATTCTTTTACATCAAGAGCCCCCTGCGCGTGGAGGAGGCTGGCCTGCAGGAGCTCATTCCCACCACCTGGTGGCCCTACCGCTCCAGCAGGGAGGTGGGTGGACGCCGAGTAGGATGGGCAACGATCATAGTGAGGGCTGGTGGGGCTATATGAGCCACAGACACAGCATGGCTGGCTTCTTCACAGACCTGGTCCCCGGAGTTCTTGGGGAGGGGTGGAGGGGTCTTCCGTCTGAAGCAGGCCTGGGTAAGTTCTGGGTGACCCTGCTGTCTGCCACTTATCTGCCCCTGCACAGGGCAGAGAGAGTAAGGAGGTGAAGGAGGAGACGGCTGAGGAGCGGATACGGAGGCGAGCCTATGAACGGGGCTGCCAAAGGCTGAAGAAGCACATCGAAGGTCAGTCCCACCTTGGGCATCGGTTGTGGGGGGGGTTGTCTGTGTGTATTGGGGGCGCTTGTAGTGCTGTGCCTAGGTTAGGCTCCCAGAAGCCAGGTGGTGCGGCCCTGACCCTAACCTGTACCCCCTCATCCCTGGGAGCCTGAGAGCTGTGTCTCACCTCCCCCCCAGTGGTGGAAGAACTACAGGTCCAGATCCTGAAGCTGCTGTTGGACAATAAAGATGACAATGGGGTAAGTGACTCCCAGGCAGCTGTGTGGGTCCTTGGTGGTGAGGGATGCTGTATTGAGCCCCAAGACCCACAGGGCAGGGGCTGGCACAAGTTCGCTTGGCAGGGCCCAGGGTAAGATACACTGAGTGAGTCCGGTCTGCGCCAACATTCTCAGTTCATTATAGCCTGGTTTTTCCTTTCCTTGAAGGGTGAAGCTTCAAGGTACATCTTCCTGACCAAGTTCCGAAAGTTTCTGCAGGAGAACGCCAGCGGTCGGGGGGTAGGTGACCTCCAGGCCAGCCCCCTGTGTTGCAGGGGCTGCCTCATCCCTGCTCCTTCCTCTGCTGCCTTTTCCTGCCAGCTCAATCCAGGACCCTGGGGCGGGGCCTTGGCTGAGGAATGGGCTGGGCTCTGGGCTGGCACCAAGGCATGTTTATGTTCTGTGCCCGCAGAACATGCCCATGCTCTGCCCGCCTGAGTACATGGTCTGCTTCCTCCACCGGCTGATCTCCGCCCTGCGCCACTACTGGGATGAATACAAGGGTTCCAACCCCCATGCTTCTTTCAGTGAGGGTGAGTGGCACTGGGATCCCAGGTCAGCAGGGCAGCCCCTAGTGTTGGTGCTGAACTGAGGGGGAGGAGCTGAGGGGAGCTGTCCCTGGCCTCCTGCCCAGGGTCCTTACCAATAGGTGGCTTCTCCACTGGGGCAGCAGGAGCCCCGTGCTCTAGGACTGCCATGCCCATGTTTGCTCTGACTGTCGCCACTGGCTTCTGCTCTTTCTTCAGTTCTAGCCCATGCAGCTGTCTGTGCAGTCCTTTGTGAGGCTGCCTTGGTTGGGTGGTGGGGGGCCCTGTGTTTGTGTGGGACAGAGTGCCCAAGAGTCAGTGGGAGCCTTACCCACCCTGGATTGGCCACCCACCCACCCCAGAGGAAGGCGGGAAGTGCTGTAATGAAATAGGTGGCAGGTGGACTGACAGGGGCCATGGGATCTTGCTGAGGTGGGAGTTGGGGGTGCAGGTGCTCCCTGCGCTGCTGTCAGGTGTGGGCACCCAGAGGGCAGGGGCTGGGCCTCTCTGCTTCTTCCCTGAGTGACCGGTTACCATCAATGCTCCTTTATCCCAAATTGTATAGTTGCTGTCACTGACCAGAAATGGCAGGGAGTGGGGAGGTAGGAAAGGCCTGGGCTGTGGTCCCACTGCCTGGGTGGGTAGGTTGCCAAAGCCAGAAGTGGGGGCTGACTGTGCTAGGCCAGAGTAGAGGGGAGGGCCCTGGGGAGGGTCTTCTTTCTGGGTCTTGACTGCTGGCCTTGTCTCCTGACTCCTTGCAGAGGCCTACATCCCGCCCCAGGTCTTCTATAATGGCAAGGTGGACTACTTCGACCTACAGCGCCTGGGGGGCCTCCTCTCACACCTGCGGAAGACCCTCAAAGGTGTGTGCAGGCCCAAGGGCATTGAGCAGGTCTGGAGCTTGGGGTGGATAGGTGGATGGGGATGGAGGGCAACAGTTCCTCAGCCTGTTCTGCTGCGGGTGCTGAGCTGTCCTGTGCCCACGAGAGGGCGCCCGAGTCCTCCCACCCACTAAGGTGGGGAGATGCTGATCTGCAGCTGCCTCTGGGCTTGGGCCCAGCCATCCCCTCCCTCAAGCACTCACCCCAGAGGAAGGCTGGGAGTGCTAGCTCTGTAATGAAATAGGGGGCAGATGGGCTGACAGGGGCCATGGGATCTTGTCAAGGTCGGGCAGGGGGTGTGCAGGTGCTCCCTGTGCTGTCGTTGTCAGGGGTGAGCACAGGTTGCTCCAGTGCAAAGGGCTGGAAGCTCAGTGCGAGCAAGGCAGGGATGCCTGAAACCAATGTGGCCTGGAGGATGGAAGCAGTTGGTGTGCAGAGGAGCAAATGTGAGGCAGAGAGTGGTGGGAATGACGCCAGGGGGTCCCAGAGGCAGAATCTGAGGGCCTTGCAGGCCACAAAGCAGATGTGGACTCATTCCAGAGGCACTGTGGAAGGCTTTAAGTGGGGGCGTGAGGGGCGTCTGTGTTGTAAGCAGCTCACCCTGGCTGCTGCGATGTGGAGACCTGAGTGCAGGGGCTGAGAGACAGGGAGGCCGGTTGTCCAGGCAACGGAGGATGAGGGCCTGTGCCAGGGATGTGGGGGAGGAGTCAAGGATGACCCCAGGCTTCCTGCCAGAGGGTGTGTGGATGGGCATCCTCAGGGAGAGGGACCGCAGGAGGAGGCTGAGAGGACAAGTTCCTGTTTGAGGTGCCCAGGGATGGGGCCAGGAGCAAAGCTTGTGCTAGATGCAGTGGTGGCACAGTCAGCTGTCAACATAGCAGTGGAGACGAGCCCGGGATGAGGCTTGGCTGCCCTGGGGAGTGTGCAACGTGAAGAAGCTTGTTTATGGGGCAGTTGGAGAGTCAGAGAGGCACTGGAGAACATGAAGTCCCAGGAAACAGACAGCGACTGACTGGAAGGGTGTGATGGGGAAGGCATCCTGCTACTGACAAGGGGCCCTTGGGATGCAGAGTGAGGGCTGGGCTGCAGCAAGCTCAGGGCCCTGCAAGGCCACCCACCCAGCCTGCTGGTGCCCTCTCCATCCTGGGCACTTCCACCCATGGCCCCTCTCCCGCCACTGGCCTGAGAACCCCCCTACCCTTCCTCCCAGATGACCTTGCTTCCAAAGCCAACATTGTCATCGATCCACTAGAGCTCCAGGCGGCCACCATGGATGACCTCGATGAGGATGAGGAGCCAGCCCCGGCTGTGGCCCAGGTGCCGCAGTAGGGACAGGCGGGGGCTTCGTGTTGGGCCTTTATCATATGGGCAGGGGTATCACACAGGGCCACCTCCCCTCCATGCAGGCAAAGGGCTCCTTACTTCGGGTAGAGGCACGAAGCCTCCCTCCCAGTCCCCAGCCCACAGGTCAAGGAGCCCTGAGCCAGCCCTGGTCCTGGGGAGCTGAGTAGCCTCTGGCCCCCTCTCTCCATGGCAGCGCCCCATGCAGGCCCTGGCTGTGGGTGGGGCACTGTCCCTGCCCCGGCCCGGCTGGCTCAGTTCTCCCACCCTGGGCCGAGCCAACCGCTTCCTCAGCACTGCGGCTGTAAGCCTCATGACCCCCCGGCGGCCTCTGAGCACCTCGGAGAAAGTGAAGGTCCGCACGCTGAGCGTGGAGCAGAGGACCCGTGAGGACAGTAAGTGCTGGGTGGGGTCAGGCAGGGCACCGAAGGACCTTTCTACCGTGTACAACCCCCTACCCCGGGCAAAGCTGAAATACACTCCCTCGCCCTCCCAACCCCAGCCTGTCAGCATCCCAAGGGCACAGAAAGTGTGCCTCCGAAGGCAGGAAATCGATGCTATGGAAATAGGCCCTGGCGCTGCAGGACCTTGGCTCATACCCCCACCCCACCCCCACGTCCTCCCTGCAGGCCCCTCCTTGGGCACAGGAAGGGGAGAGAGGATTCCCTCTCTCGCTGTAAGGCCTATCCAGGCTGCGCAAGCTTAGGAGAGACCCTGACTCTGCCTCCCCCCACCCCCTAGTTGAGGGCAGCCACTGGCACGAAGGCCTGCTGCTGGGGCGGCCTCCCGAAGAGCCCGAGCAGCCTTTCACTGAGAACTCGCTGCTGGAGGTCCTGGACGGCGCCGTCATGATGTACAATCTCAGCGTCCACCAGCAGCTGGGCAAGGTCTCACACCGCTGGTCCACGTTGTGGGGTGTTCAGTGTGTTTGGATGCTTGTGTGTGTGCCCCGTGTGCGTGCGTGCCTGCTGGGCTGCCTGTGCGTGACTGCATGTGAGCACGTGCCAGACATAGCAAGACTGATTTCTGCCACTGCTGCTTAGGGCTGACCTGCTTGACTGTTGTGGGAGGGGGCCACCCTGGGCCTAAAGGTGGGAACTTGGCAGGGCTGGAGTCCAGGTTGGGTCTGAAGAAGCCTGGATGAGGTGCCCAAGGGTCACTGGACATATGGTATCCAATGCTCTAGATGGTGGGTGTCTCCGATGATGTCAACGAATATGCTATGGCTCTGAGGGACACAGAGGACAAGATCCACCGATGCCCCAAGAGGGTAAGGCCTGGATAGGCGGCAGGTGTTGAGAGGGAGTGCTGTTGCACAGGGCAGTTTGCTCACTCAGGGCCCCCAGGGCAGCCCACAAGGGAAATCTGGTTTAGGGGGCTGCCCCAGCAGTTCTCCTTGTCCCTACCCCCAGCCTGACCATACCACAACAGTGAGGGCTGGCAGCAGTGCCTGGCACGACCTGAGCCCCGTCACCATGTAGCCTGTGCCAAGGTCCCCCCACCCCCAGTGCGCTAAGTGCTGTAGCACACCCACGGTCCTCATCAATTATGGATCGACCCTGAGTGCTTCCTTGGCCACTTGCAGAATCAGCGGGAAGCAGAGCCTGGCTCCCCTACTCCCCAGGACCCCCACTGCCATAGCTGTCCTGGGCTGGGGAGTGGGGCCAAGAGTGTTCAGGGTGGGCTTCCCAGGCAGGGCCCCCACCCCACCTGTCAGTGGAGCCCTGGGCCTGGCCAGCTGCTGGGACTGTGATTCTGGCACCAAGCCGTTGGGGTACTCTGGCTGTGGCTCCCAGAACCCCAGCTGGGCCTCAGATCCACATCCTGAGGGGATGTTCATGGTCCTGCTCTGAGGCTTGCTCAGGGACATCTGCTGATCAGTGGTAGGAGAGGGCTTTGAAAAGCGGAGCCCAACCCCTTGCCAGCTCCAGGCACTTGTTGGGGGCTGGATGGGGCTATGTCATGACTGTCCTCCTTTCTCCTTGGGTGGCAGAGGACGGACATCCTTGCAGAGTTGACTAAAAGCCAGAAAGTTTTCTCAGAAAAGCTGGACCACTTGAGCCGCCGTCTTGCCTGGGTCCACGCCACCGTCTACTCCCAGGTTAGCAGGGTGCCTCAGCCAGCGGCCCCGCCCCAAGCTTGCTCTCGGCCACGCATCGGGCAGCCTTGTGCCAGGACCCTCAGTGCTCCTTGCCCTCTGGAGCCTCTGGCACTCACATGCCCCTTCCTTCCTCTCCTCCTGCCCTGCACCCTGTCCTCTGTACCACCTATGCCCCATGGACTTGGGTAGGTGGCATTTCTAGACCTTGGTATGCCTCCAGCTCATAAATCCTACCCTTGAGGAATACGGTTGTCTCTGCCTCCCCTCCTCCCCGTCCCTCCTCCCTCCTGTGTTTCGTGACCTGCCCCCACCTGGGCATCAGCGCTCTGCACCTTTCCCTGAGCCTCACCCCCACCCTCTGCCTCTGCTGTCTGACTCATGTGCCACCCATGAAGCCACTGGCTTGTTCTCTCCTCACTCATCCATTCAATAACATGTATCCAAAGCCTGGAGTGTGCCGGTTACTGTTGTGGACAGTAGGGACACACAGTAATGAACCCGAAAGACAAGCCTCTAGCCTCCCAGGGCACTCAGCCTGCCATCTTCCTGGGAGTGCCCATCCCCCCAAACTGGACAATCAAGGCCCTTGATGTCCTCATCTCCACATCTCTGATTGGTATTTATCCTGCTGGCTCCTCCCCAAAATCTAAACCACCTCCACCTTTTACCCATTCCTCCTCTTTCTGCCACAGATGACCTCACCCATGATGATGATCATGTCAAGGGAACTTCCCTCCTTCCCCCGCCAGGACTTCACGCCCGGCCGTCCTGCCGCCCTCTCCCACACTGTCTTCCCAGGACCCTTCCCATTTCTCTGCTTGCTTTTTTTTTTTTTCAATTCTGCTAAAATATATGTGACATAAAATTTATCATCTTACCCATTTGAAAGTGTTAAGTATATTCATGTTGTACAGCCAATCTCCAGGCCTGTTTCATCTTGCAAAACTGTCCTGTTAAACAATAACTCCCTGACTCCTCTGCCCCCAGTCCCTGGCAACCACCGTTCTACTTTCTGTCTCTCTGATTTTGATTGCTCTAGGTGCCTCGTGTAAGTAAAATCTTACAGTATTTGTCTGTTTTTTTTTTTTTTTGAGACAGAGTCTCACTTTATTGCCCAGGCTAGAGTGAGTGCCGTGGCGTCAGCCCAGCTCACAGCAACCTCAAACTCCTGGGCTCCAGCGATCCTCCTGCCTCAGCCTCCCAAGTAGCTGGGACTACAGGCATGCGCCACCATGCCCGGCTAATTTTTTCTATATAAGTTGGCCAATTATTTTCTTTCTTTTTTTAGTAGAGATGGGGTCTTACTCTTGCTCAGGCTGGTTTCGAACTCCTGACCTTGAGCAATCCGAGATCCGCCCGCCTCGGCCTCCCAGAGTGCTAGGATTACAGGCGTGAGCCACTGTGCAGTATTTGTCTTTTTGTGACTGGCTTATTTCACTTAGCTCAATCATGTCCTCAAGATTCATCCATGTTGTAGCATGTGTCAGAATCTCCTATTTTTTTTTTTTTTTTTGAGACAGAGTCTCACTCTGTTGCCCGGGCTACAGTGCCATGGAAACCTCAAACTCCTAGGCTCAAGCGATCCTCCTGTCTCAGCCTCCCAAGTAGCTGGGACTACAGGCATGTGCCACCATGGCCGGCTAATTATATATATATATATATTTTTTTTTTTTTTTTTTTGGTTGTCCAGCTAATTTGTTTCTATATTTTTTTAGTAGAGACGGGGTCTCGCTCTTGCCCAGGCTGGTGTCGCACTTATGGCTCAAACAATCTGCCCACCTCGGCCTCCCAGAGTGCTAGGATTACAGGCATGAGCCACCATGCCCGGCCAGAATATCCTTCTATTTTAAGGCTGAATAATATTCCATTGTGTATATACCACATTTTACTTATCTATTCATCTGTTGATAGACAGTTGGATTGCTTGTACCTTTTGGCTATTGTGAATAATCTTGCTATGTACATGGGTATACAAATATCTCTTTAAAACCCTGCTTTCAATTCTTTTGGGTATACATGCAAAAGTGGAATTGTTGGATGATACAATAATTCTATTTTTAATTTTTTTTTCTAGAGACAGGTTCTTGCTCTGTTGCCCAGGCTGGAGTATAGTAGTGACCATAGCTCCCTATAATTTCAAATTCCTGCCCTCAAGAAATCCTCCTGCCTCAGCTACCCAAGTAGCTAGAACTACAGGTGTGAGCCATTGCACCTGGGTAATTTTTAAATTTTTTGTGGAGATGAGGTCTTGCTATATTGCCCAGGCTGATCTTCAAATTCCTGGCCTCAAGTGATCCTTCCCCCTCAAGGAAGTGCTGTGATTACAGGCGTAAGCCACTGTGTCTGGTGATTTTTAATGTTTTGAGGAACTGCCATACTGTTTTCCACAATGGCTATACTATCTTATATTCCCACCAACAGTGCACAGGGTTTCCAATTTCTCCATATCCTCACCAACACTTGTTATTTTCTGGTTTTTTTTGATAGTAGATCCTAATGGGTATGATGAGGTACCTCACTGTGGTTTTGATTTACATCTCTCTAATGATTAGGAGGTGAGAGATGAGCACCTTTTCATGTGCTTATTGGCCATTTGTATATGTTTGGAGAAATGTCTATTCAAGTTGTTGCTGAGTTGCAAGAGTTTTTTTATACATTCAGTGTTTTGGGGGTTTTTTTTGTTTTTTGTTTTTTTGACAAGGTCTCTGTTGCCTAGGCTAGAGTGCAGTGGCATCATCATAGCTCACTGCAACCTCAAACTCCTGGGCTTATGTGATCCTCCTACCTCAGCCTCCCAAGTAGTTGGGACTACAGGCACATGCCACCACACTAGGCTAATTTTTCTATTTTTGTAGAGACGAGGTCTCGCTCTTGCTCAGGCTGATCTTGAACTCCTGACCTCAAGCGATCCTCCCACTGAGGCCTCCCAAAGTGCTAGGATTAACAGGCATGAGCCACTGCACCTGGCCTACATTCTGGGGATTAATCCCTTATCAGATATATGATTTGGAAATATTTTCTCCCATTCCATTGTTTGTCTTTTCATTCTCTTGATAGTCATCTTTGATGCAGAAAAGTTTTTAAGTTTGAAGAAGTCCAATTTATTTATCTATTTATTTCTTTTGCTATCTGTGCATTTAAGAAATCATTGCCAAATCCAAGGTTATGAAGTTTTTTCCCTGTTTTCTTCTGAGAGTTTTATAATTTTAGCTCTTAAGTTTGGATCTTTGATCCGTTTTGATTAATTCTTGTATGTGGTATAAGGGTCAACTTCATCTTTTGTATGTGGATATTCAGTTTTCCCTATACCATTTGTTGAAAAACTGGCCTTTCCCATTGAAGGTCTTAGCATCCTTGTTAAATCATGTGACCATATATGCGAAGGTTTATTTCTGGGCCTTCCATTCTACTCCATTGGTCTGTATATCTGTCTTTATGCCAGTACCATTGTTTTGATTACTGCAACTTTGCTGTAAGTTTTGAAATCAAGAAGTGTGAGACCTGCAACTTTGTGATTTTTCAAGATTGTTTTGACTATTCAAGGTCCTTTGAGATTCCATATGAATTTCTATTTCTGCAAAAGAAACACTCCGGGGATTTTGATAGGGATTACATTGAATCTAGATTCCTTTGGGCAGCACTGACATCTTAAAAATATTAAGCTAACAGTCCATGAACACAAGGTGTCTTTCCATTCATTTAGATTTTTAATTTCTTTTAGCAATATATTGTAGTTTTCAGTGTAGCTTCAAGTCTTTTGCCTCCATGGTTAAGTTTATTCCTAAATGTTTTTTTCTTTTGGAGGCTATTGTAAATGGAATTGTTTTCTTGATTTCATTTCAGATTGTTTATTTTTGTGTGTTGATTTTGTATGCTGCAAATTCGATGAATTTGTTTTTATTATTTTTTTTTTTTTTTGAGACAGAGTCTCACTTTGTTGCCCAGGCTAGAGTGAGTGCTGTGGCGTCAGCCTAGCTTACAGCAACCTCAAATTCCTGGGCTCAAGCAATTCCTGGGCCTCAGCCTCCCCAGTAGCTGGGACTACAGGCATGCACCACCATGCCCGGCTAATTTTTTTCTATATATATTAGTTGGCCAATTAATTTCTTTCTATTTATAGTAGAGACGGGGTCTCGCTCTTGCTCAGGCTGGTTTCGAACTCCTGACCTTGAGCAATCCGCCCGCCTCAGCCTCCCAGAGTGCTAGGATTACAGGTGTGAGCCACCGCGCCCAGTCTGATGAATTTGTTTATAATTCTAGCTGGGTTTTTTTGGTATGTGTGGAATCCTTAGGGTTTTCTATATGTAAGGTCATGCCTGCAAACAGAAATAATTTTACTTCTTCCTTTCCAGTTGAGACTTTTCTCGTCTACTGCACTGGCTAGGATTTCCAGTTGAAACTGAAACTGTGTTGAATGGAAGTGGCAAAAGTGGGCTAACTTGTCTTGTTCTTGATCTTAGGGAAGGATTTCAGTCTTTCACTATGAGCATGTTAGATGTAGGCTTTCCATGTATGGCCTTTATTATGTTGAACTGCCTTCTTTCTTCTGTGTCTTCAGCACTCACTCGCCTGTCTCTTTCTCACCCAGTCTCTCCCATTATTAAAGGAAAGAGCCTGTGAGGCCTTTCCTTGACTCTGCATCTGCCTATAGCTACCACTTCTCCTTCTTTCTCTGTGTCTTGGCTCCCTCATCTTCCCCTTCCTCTCGGCCCAGCACAGGCTCTTCCACATCTCTGAAACAGTTCTGCCATGGTCCCTGTCTACCCGCCTACCCCAACCTTGCTGGCACATCTCCATCTCCATGGCACTGGCCTCTTGGCTCCGGTGAAACCATTGTCATCCCCTCCTCAGACTCAGTCTCCCCTGGCCTCTGTAGCAGCAGGTTCTCCACTGCCCACCCATGTGCACCCAGGCCCCCCTCCACCCTGCCAACCTCTTGCTTACATCTTGAGTCCTCTGGTTTTGGAGCACATCACAGAGCTGGTTTTTTTTTTTTTTTTTTTTGAGACAGAGTCTCACTTTGTTGCCCAGGCTAGAGTGAGTGCCGTGGCGTCAGCCTAGCTCACAGCAACCTCAAACTCCTGGGCTCAAGCAATCCTGCTGCCTCAGCCTCCCAAGTAGCTGGGACTACAGGCATGTGCCACTATGCCCGGCTAATTTTTTCTATATATATATTAGTTGGCCAATTAATTTCTTTCTATTTATAGTAGAGATGGGGTCTCGCTCTTGCTCAGGCTGGTCTCGAACTCCTGAGCTCAAAGGATCCGCCCACCTCGGCCTCCCAGAGAGCTAGGATTACAGGCTTGAGCCACCGCGCCCGGCCTCCACAGAGCTGGTTTAAAGCCCAG